>PVJH01025696.1:0-31038 GCA_004026705.1 Nesogale talazaci | reverse complement strand
GGGGGGGGGGGATGGAAAAACTTAGGTACATACACAAAATGGAATACAACACGATACTAACAAATAATGATGAAACTGCAACACCTCATAACATTGATGAATTTGGAGAACATTATGCTAAGTGAAGCTACTCAACACAATAGGAAAAACATTGTGTGAGATCACTGATAGAGGCAACCTTTCCAAAACAGAATTTGATGGCCACTAGAGGTGGCAGAGGAAGGGAGAGATGGAGAAATAGGGTAGACATGTATTAATTTAGGGAAGTAGAAGATAAAATTCAGCCAAAGTTAGACAGAAAAAAAATGAAGTGGCATAGCAAAGTTTTAGAAGGGTTGAAGTTATTAAAGTTGTAGAGTGTAACAATCTAATAACCAACATTTATCTAAAGTCTCAACAACTTAACCACACAAAGACAAGTAATCCAATCATAAAATGGGCAAAAGACTTAAATAAGCATCTCACCAAAGAAGACATTCAAATGGTCACCAAATGCATGAAAACATGATCAGTATCATTATCATAATATGTAGAAATAAAAAAACTTGAGATACCATTTTCATTCCCACTAGGATGAATAGTATTTTTTAAAGAGACAGAAAGTAACGTATGCTGGTGAAAGTATAGGGAAATTAAATTGGAACCCTTATCCATTGCTGCTAAAAATGCAAAATAGCTACAGCAATTGTAAAAACAGTACAGTGCTTCCTCAAAAATCAAGTAAAACCATCATAACCCAGCATTTCCTCCCCAGGGTATACTCTCCAGAGACTTCAGATTCTACACCAATTTTCATTGTAACACTATGATGGGCAAACAACCAAAATGCCCATCAGAAGATGAATGAAGAGAATGTGGTACATACATACAATGGAATACTACTCAGGAGGACAAAGAAATATTAATAACTGCTATGATAAGGATAAAACTTGAAGACATTATGCAAAATAAAATTAAGGCAATCACAAATCTACAAATATTACATGATCTCACATATAAAAAACTAGAAAGGGAAATGTACATAGGCTAAAGTTTATTTGTGATTACCAGGGAAAGGAAGGCAAGGGGGTGGGTGGGTTATTGCTCATTTAGTATTAAATTATTATGGAAAAATCATGTTGATAAGTTGCACTGCTAATTATTTAAAATGCTGTAAATAAGTTCTGTGCTTGCAAAAAGTTGAATTGGCTGAAGTTTGGTGATAAACACTATTATGAAAAATGATGCTTCCCCCCAAAAAATAAAAGGCGTAGCTACTAGCTGTTGAGGCTGCTTATGTATAGCCAAACAAGAATTTAGTTCCTTGATTTGGAAGCTTAGGTTCAATGGTTCATGGGTCATCCCACTTGATAGGCCTAATGACAAGTTAATGCTTCTGCTTATACCTCCAAATTCTTGGTGGAGTCCCTCAGGTTTTAAAAGTTTGCAAGCACCCACCAAAGCACACTTGGTCTGTATTAGCTTGAAGCAACAGAGCAAGGAGAGTCAAGAATAGGAAGAAATGGAAAGTGTGTTAACTGTCTCTGCTATGAAATCAGAGTAACTAGATGGTGCCAGGCTACCATTATTGAACAATTTAGTCAAAGATTCTACAGGAGAATCCTGATCAAATGACGGAAAACATAGAGGAGAATTTCAAATTTTCATGGACTGCAGACTTTCTGGAGCCATAAAAACTGGATGAACTAATGAAACTTTACCTCGAGATAATCTCCAGAAGCAAGGCTGGGCCTCCCACTCCCACCAGAGGGCAGTGATGCCCACCCCCAACACCCCAAAAAAACAGTAAAACTAAAACTAACCTCTGCAATCTCAGAACCAAGGAACAGTTTAGCGCAATAGGAAAAAAAACGCTTATTATGCATTCTTTTAGAACAACATATTTGTTATCAAATGACCAACAAGGTGAAAGATTAGATGGGAATCTGAGGGGGAAGTGAGTTTAATGTTCATGGGTAAGAAACAACTCAGAAAAGAATGATTGTTGCTTCATCTGTAGAATTTCAACATTACATCAGAAACTTTTGGTTTGGTGTACGTTTTGCAATTTGTAGTCTCAAAAACAACAAAATTTTTTTAAAGCCAAAATCCACTCAATGACACAGAATGCTTAATCAAAACAGTCTATTCTCTTGGGAATCTGATTATAGACCCTACTCAGTAATTAAGTAATTACATGCTTCAGCAATTAGCTAAACAGCAGCCAATTCTCTAAGAGTCAATCTTGAAAGCCATTCAACAAGTCCTTTCTGTCTTAAACTTCTAGACATCCACATATTATTCATTTTAATCTTAAGAGTTCAAGCAGGGGCTGAGCCTCAGGGCTGTAGTGGTTATGTGCAGGACTGTGGCCCACAGGATTGGTGGTTCAAATCCAGCAGCAACTTTCCAGGAGCAAGGCTAGGCTTCCTACTCCCACCAGCCAGAGTGTTTAAAAAGGGGGATGGTGAGACTTGACATATTATCAGGCGAAACCAGTACCTAGAAAAGGACATCATGCTTGAAAAAATGAAAAGCAGAGAAAAAGAGAAAGGCTTCAACAATGGGCTCAAACATAGTAAGGACTGTGGGGAGCACATGACAAGACAATATTTCCTTCTGTTGTACACAGCGTTGCTATGAACTGGAATTTACTTGATGGCACCGAAAAGCAGCATCTCACAGACAAGAGACAATTCAGTTCACAATAAGAAATGAGAAACAATGGCTTAAACAGGTAACAGAAGACTTGAATCTATCTGATAAAAAATTCAAGAAAATAGTTTAGTTCCCTTCACTGGATTTAAAGAAAGATTAGGAAAACAGGAAAAAATACTCAGAAGAATTCAGGAAAACATTGGAAAATCCAGTCATTCCACTCTTTGGTATTTATTTCCCACCTATCCCTAGAACAAAATAATGAAAATTTAGAAACCTACAAAATCAGCAAATAGAAATCCAGAAGATTAATACTAAGATTTCAGAAATAGACATTGCAACCGAAGACCTAAGGAGTAGAACTGCATCAATGAAAGGCTGAATTGATGAGTCTGAAAATAAATCTCAATACTTTAGAAGTAAAAAAACAATTTAAAAAAGAAATCCAGGGCTGAGCCCCGGTGGCGTAGTGGTTGTGCGCGGGACTGCGGCCCACTGGGACGGAGGTTCAATTGCAGCAGTGGGGCTGGGCCTCCTACTCCCACCACCAGAGGGCAGTGATGCCCCCCCCCAAAAAAAAATCCAAAGAAAGCTTAAGAATGGTGTAAGGCACCATCAAGAATAATTAGAATTCCAGGCCATAAAAAAACAAAGACCAGAGTAAAACTGTTCAGCAATTGCTTGAATAAAGCTTTCTTAACCTCATAAAAGACAAGAAGGCATGCATTTAGGACGGTGAATGAAACCCAAAGAAGAATAAACCCCTAACCAGATAGACCCCAAAAGAAAATAATATTCAAACTTCAAAATCAAAATCAAACTTTTCCAAAAGCAAAGATAGGGATCCCGAGTACCTCAAGCTTCATACAACATTGCATACAAAGGGGAACTAGTAAAATCACATTCTAATTTCTTAGCAGAAACCATCCAAAAAAGAATGCAGTACAGGATGACATACACAAAACTGAAAGGAAAAATGGTCCTTGGTGGACCATATACTCAGAAAAAAATTCTTCAAATAGGATACTTTGAGATAATAGAAGTTAAAGCATTTTTTAAAAACCTTACGAGAAACACTAAGGGGAGTTTTAGGACAGAGAACTAATAGTAGGTAATAACTTGAGATTAATATACATGACAACAGCATCCAGAAGTCAAACAAGATATACAATAACCCAAAGGAAAATAAAACTAAACAACTGAAAATAGGGAACTGGAGATATCAATTTGCAACAAAAACAATTACAAAGAAAACAGAGGAAATAATGTAGTTACAGAACTTTCAAATTGAGGAGAAATCAAGTAGTTTTCAAAATAAAACAGACTGTCTTAAACTTGGGACGAAATAAATTGCAAGGTAAACACAAGGGAATGAGTACGCTCATCAAAACAAAAAGGAAATTCATAAATGTTTACTAGACACAAACAATAGAAATGAATAAAATGACAAGGAAAGTAATAAGCAAAATGAACTCAGCACAAAAATATTTTTTAGCACAGAAATTTATAAAGGAACCAGCAGTAAAGAAAAAAAAATAAAAAGAAGCTGGCTGTACCATAGGAAAAGAACACAGCAAAGTGACAGCAATAAATTCGTACCTATTAATAATTACATTGTATGCAAATGATTAAATACATTAGTAAAGAGAAAGAGCAAATTGGATACAAATGAACCTTAAATTAACTCAAAATGGAATATAGCACCAAAAATTAAGACCTACAACAATAAAATTTGTATAATAAAGAGAGGAAGGGAATAGGAAGAGAGAGGAGAAATGTGAGGAGCTTATGTCGGGGGCTTAAGTGGAAGGAAAATGTTTTGAGAATGATGATGGCAACATGTACAGGTGCTGCTTTGCATACAATGTATGTATGTGTGTATTATGATAAGAGGTGCATGAGCCTCCAATAAAATGATCTATAAAAAGTAAATAGAGAAAAACCGTATGACGTTTGATTAGGCAAACATTTTTTAGATATGAGATCAAAACCATTAAGTAACGTAAGTTAGACCTCAACTTTTCATAAGACAATCTACAAATTACCCATCTGACAAAGAAAATTCCTAGAATATAACTTCTCAAAACTCAGTAATACAGAAATTTTAACAGTAAAAATGGACAAAAGATATGAACAGACACTTCCCCAAAGAAAGTATATGGATGGCAGATAGGCACAGGAAAAAAAAAACAACCTTCTTAAGTCATTACTTGGCAACAAATCATTGCAAATCAATTTGATTCCCGCTCATGTCAACTTCTTACGTTACAGAGTTAAAGTATTCCATAAGATTTTCTTGGCTGTAATCTTTAAAGATGCAGACAGCCAGGTCTTCTGTGGATTCCTGAGTTTTAATCACCAACTGTTTGGTTAGCAGTTGATTATAAATATTCATGCCACTGAGGGACATGGTCAACAAAGGGAAAAGTGGTCAACAAAGTAGAAAATATTTGGAAATGAATATGGCAACATATGAGGGAAAGTGGTCAACAAAGTAGAAAATATTTGGAAATGAATATGGCAACATATGTACAAATATGCTTGAATCAATGATGTATTGACTGTTATTAAGAACTGTAAGAGCCCCGAATAAAATTATTGAAAAAAATACCCAACATTAAAAAGACATGGATTAGTTGGAACTCTTATGCAAAGCTAGTGGCTTGGCTATGGAAAATTAAGACTAGTCACTTTAGGAAAGTTTGCCGTGTTTTTTTAAAAAATCACTTTAACGGGGGTTCTTACAGCTCTTTTAACAATACATACATATAATGTCAGCACATTTTCTGCCATCATCCTTTTTAAAACATCTTCTATCTACTTGAGCCACTGATCATTTTTTTCTCTCTCCATACCCCACCTTTCATTCCCTCATGAACCCTACATAATTTATGACTATTATTTTCATCTTACACTAACCAGTCTCCCGTCACCCAGTTTTCTGTTGATTGTCCCCTTTGGCGGGTGTATGCTATATCCTGATCATTGTAATAGGTTCCCCTTTCTCTTCCCACCTTCTTCCAACCCTCATGGTATCACTACTCCCTTTATTGATCCTGAGGGGTTTATCTGTCCTGGATTCCATGTGCCAAGAGTTCTTTTACTTTATGTATCAAGAGTTCTTATCTGAACCAGTGTATATGTTCTAGTCTAGTCAGATTTACAAGGGAGAACAGAGGTTATGAGGGGGTGGGGGGTATGTGTGAGTATAGGAGCATTAAAAAAAAGGAATGCTGTGTGTTTTATTGGTGCTCTAATTATAATGCACCTTGGCTTGTACATCCCTTGTGACCCTTCTGTGAGGGGATGTCTGTCTACAGATGGGCCTCCACTCTGTCCTTCCCATTGTTCCCATCAATATGATTGATTATTCAGGGTCTTCTAATGCGTGATTCCTGGTCCCAGCAACACCTCAACATCAGACTGATGTGTTTCTTTCATATGGGCTTGGTTACATCCCAGCTAGATGTACACTTGCTAATCTTCAAGCCTTCAAGACCCCAGATACTATTATCTTTTGATAGCCAGGCACCATCAGCTTTCTTCACATTTGCTTATGCACCCATTTTGTCTTCAATGATGTTAAAAAGGTGAGATTCACAAAATGCTAGGTTATTAAAACAAAGTGTTCTTGCATTGAAGGAGTACTTGAGTAGAGATCCAAGGTCCTTCTGCTACTTTATTATTTAACATATACATACATAGAACAATGTCCCTATTATTATATAAAAATATATTTACAGGTTGAGCCCTGGTGGCGTAGTGATTGTGTGCGGGACTGCGGCCCACAGGGTTGACAGTTGAAATCCAGCAGCAGCTCTCCAGGAGCAAGGCTGGGCTTCCTATCCCCACCAGGGCAGTGTTGCCATAAAACAAACAAGCAAACAAAATATATTTACATAGGTGTGCACCTATATTTATACCTCTAAAAATGTCCTGTGTCTACTACTACTTTCCTCTATTTTCTTTTATTTTGCCCCTGTCCCACTATCATGTTCGGCTTTTATTTAGCTTTCAATAATTCCCTCAGCTACAGTGCACTTGATCAAGCTATGCCAGGCATCCTATGCCTTCCTTTCCATCGTTTTTAGATCACTTGTTGTTCCCCTGTGCCTGGGTTTGTTGGCTTCACCCTCCCTTTCCCCTACGTCCCCCCCCAGAATTGTCGGACCCATTGTTTTCTCCTCAGGATTGTTTATCCTGCCCATCTTATCTAGATAGACATTAAAAAACAAAAATAAAAAAACAGCAACAACAAAAAACCCTATAAATAGTTCCAGTTCTGTTGACATTTGATTATTTTCCAACAGTTTCTTAAAGTTAAACTATGATGAAATACGACAATCCACCAAAGAATATGGTGACTAAGACTGAACCACCTATCATATTACTCAATCTTAGTCACCCATATACTTTGACATTTAGCCCCCCCAAAGCAAACACATACCCATACATAAATATATATAACAATATCTATAGCAGTCATATTCATTAATAGCCCAAACTTGGAAACAGTCAAAATGTCCAATAAGTGAATGGTAAAATGAATGAATGATACATAGGTTCACTACACAGGACTAAACTACAGCTTCAAATTAATGACATAGGGCTGAGCCCCGGTAGCATAAGTGGTGGAGTGCGGGACTACGGCCCACGGGCTTGGCGGTTCAAATCCAGCAGCGGCTCTCAGGAGCAGCATTGGGTAGCTCCCACGACCACCAGAGGGCAGTGATGCCCCCCCCAAATATTAACCACATAATTAGATCTCAAGCTACTTAATACTCATTATAAATTACATAAGAAACAGAAAATACTATACGACTTCATTTAGGTAAATTCTAGAAATGTACTGTATATACATGTGTATAAGTTGAGTTTTTCAGCACATTTTTAATGCATTTTTTGGGGTAAAATTAGGTGCCTCAGCTGATATTCGGGTTGGATTACTCGAGTATATAGAGTGACCTACAGTGAAAAAAAAAACAAAACAGATCTTTAGTTGTGTAGTGTGTTATGTACTAGACTTTTAAAAGCAAGGTTAGAAGTTTAAAACTACCAGTCACTGCATGGGAGAAAGATGAGGCTTTCTCTAGTCTCAGAAGCCCACCAGGGGCAGCTCTAATCTGTTGAATATCGCAGGTATGTGTTGCAATTGAGCTTGATTTAGAGAGAAAATGCAAAGCGGTGATTGCCAGAGAACAGAAAGATAGGAAAAGAGTAGGTAGGAAAACATTATCTGTGAGGCACTAAGATACTTTTGGGGGTGGGGGATATGGTTACATCTTATCATATGCATTTGTTGTGTCCCAAGTACATACATGTTAAAAATACTAAATGGTATATGGTAAATATATGGTTTACTGTGTTAATCAAATCTGAATACAGCTTTAAAACAGTGATACATAGAATATTCTAACAAAAACCTATGGAAACTACTGTAAGTCTTACCTCATCATCAATCTTCATCTGAAAGTCTTCTTCATTTTCTTCTTCTGGGGCAAAAAAAGACTTTTCGCCATAGCCAGCATCCTGAAATGAACAAATCCATCTGTATACCAATCAAATGGTTGATATACACAAAGCACCAAGTTTTACTAAATGTCAAGTGTTACTGAATGACCAAGTTCAGCATAAAATATTTTAAAAAGTATAAAGTCAGGTCTGAATAGTCATTCAACATTCTTAAGTAAAAGATACTAGCTGATAAGACAATCAGGGACCAAAAGGAAACTAAAGAGATAGCCCAATAGCCCAATCTCATTAACTCAGTGGAACAGTGCAATGCTGTCCCACTCTAGCTGAACTCTTTACTTTGGCCTGATAGACATTTGTGCTTCTCTAAACCACAATTCTAGCTCAATCTCCGTCTTTAGCCACATGAGACAAGAAAAACTGACAAGTACTTATCCTTGTAAACAAAGACAATAAACTTAAATCCCCATCCATACAGATGAACCAACATTTCCAAGGTAATGTACATCAAGTCCCTTATTAAGCCTTTCCACTAATATCTAATACAGACCTGATATACAAAGAATACTTAATACAGGCTTAAGTTTTAAATAAGGCAAACATCTAGTAGCCATGATCTCTACAATCTGAGAAAAATCTCCCTCTACACAATGGCACAGACCTTCAATCGCTGTTCTGCAGCTATCATGCTGTAATAAGCACAGCACTGTTCTGGAGACACCATAGCTCTTATCTCCTCTTCAGTTGGTAAACGAAAATCAGACTTCAACACCCACCAGTTTGAGTCCATCCCTGAAAAGATACAGAGATGGAATATTAAACTGCTCTAAATGTCAACAGTCTCAACAGTCACTGATAGCAAGCAAAAAAAAAAATGGCAAGCTGTTCCCTAGAAAGGAAAAGGCCTATCCATAATTATCTGGCCAACAAAAACAGCTGAAATGCTTCCTGCATTTCAAGATCTCTCTTAAAATTCAAAATTAGGAAAAACTTCATCCACCAAGAGAAAACTTAATGACACAGCACTTCTTTCCAACAATCACACGTTACTTCCTGGCAGTCAAAATGAGAACAGCATGCCTCAGAAGTGCCTCAATATTATGACATTTTGCTTAATTCTTTCAATGATGATCAGTTCTAATTTATTAGCAGATTTTTTATTCTTTACTTCGTCATCACATCCTCTCCCTCAGCCCCTGAGAAGTTAGAAGGACTAATAACTAAATACAACCTGTGCGTTTGAAATCAGCACAAAGCTTTAGCCTCTTCCGGATGCTGCTTTCTGAGTGGGATGGAAAAGCTTTTTTTATATCTTCCATTCGAATCCGCCGAGGCCGATCTTTACTCTTCCAGAAGAGGCGGTAAATAAACACCTGCCCAACAAACCAAATGCATTCAATTTGACAAAGGAAATGATAAAAGGTCTAAATTGGGGCCTTTTCAGCAATGTGTTCTGATCTTTTCTAGTATGGCCCTAAGTTCACGCACCCCAACTTCCTCCCTTCTCTATCCTTACCTGTAGAAAGTCACGAATATGTGTATTGGCTCTCTTGGAGTTGGGTCCAGGAACTTCAAACAAGGGGCATTGCTGGCCAACAACAAAAATATCCACTAATTCCCGAATATAGTAGCCCTGTCTTGTTCGAATGATCAGGAAGTCAGTTTCTGGCATCTTATGAAGATAAATTGGGGCACGAAAAAGATTGTTCTCAAATGCCTACCAAGAGTAAAAACACACAAAGGTTATATTCAAAGCAGTCCCAGGAAATTCTGTCTCTGGAGACAAAAAAATCAATACTCCATACTCACATGACCTCAAAAATCACATAAATAAAGTGGAAAAAAATAGGGTTAAACACACAATTTGCATCAGTAAACAACAGGAATGGGGATGAGATGGCACTAATTCTTCCACTCAATGTATGACACCAAACAAGTTATTTGACAACTCTGAGCTGCAATTTTCTCACAACTAAAATGAAAAAACTTAAGCTACTTATACCTCACGGTGCTGTTATGAGTATTACATATGAACATTGCTTTATAAACTAATAAGGACTAATACCACAGGCTCCAGCATAGCCCTTTCTCGCAATTGCTAGTGTTGTCAATTGTCTTCGAGTTGGCTCAACTTAGGCTGACGCTTTAAAAAACAAAACAAAATGCCTGGTTCTACACCATCTTCATGATCATTGGTATGTCGTGGCCATTGTGTCAAACTATCTTAAGGGGCATTTCCCTCATTATCATTTCACAAACTCTTTAATTTACTATATAATCCGGATGTCCTTTTCTAATAGACACACAATGGCAACAATTAAACTTTGTTGAATGAGTGGATTGATTTAAATACAAAAGACCCCAATGAGGTAAGAAATGTGCTAGAAATAAAATTCAAGATACAGATAGGACAGAAACATTTTAGTAATTAAAGTAGCAAGCAGGTGGTAATCAACAAACCTGTGATTCTATGTCTTCTTAGGTGGATAAAAAAAAAGATGATTGTCACTATATAGATACAACATTGCAAATGTAAAATAGGTAAGAAAAAGAAATAAAGGAGAAGGCAGAAATCTTAAGAGATTACAAATAAAGGTGATGAATTTGTAGAAAATTTTCAGAGAAAGTTACAGGGAAAGAAAATGCCAGGAACAATGAAAGAGGGTCACAATCTTCTAGAACCTAGACTGTAGATGTAAAACCCAAACCAAACTTGTTGCTGTTGAGTCCATTCCAAGTTATGGCTATCCCATGTTTTAAGAGTAGAATTGAACTCTTGGAGGGTTTTCAAGGCTAGGCCTTTAAAGAAGCATATAACAAGGCCTTTCTTCTGAGGTGCTTCTGGAGGGTTTTGAAGCACCACACATTCAGTTAGTAGCTCAAAACTGTTTTGGTCATTCCCCAAAAAAACACACTTTACAGATACTTTAGGAAAATAAGAAAGAGTGATAGTGGAATAAACCAAATTCAAAAGGATTAAGATTGCAAAGGGAAATGAAATGGAGAAAAGAGTCAAACTACAAATGTGCTAGAGACTGAGCCCCAGTGGCCTAAGTGGTTGAGTGCAGGACTGCAGCCTGCGGGTTTGGCGGTTCAAATCTCAGGAGTGGCACTGGGTAGTGCCCACGACTACCAGAGGCAGTGATGCCAAAAAACAAACAAACAAACAAACAAACAAAAAAAAAGAAATGTGCTAGAGACTTGTTCCTACATCACTGGTGGGATCTGCATGTTCCTTTAACAAAAGTGCAAGTGCCAAGTTACCAGATGGTTCATTCCTCTATCCTCTATATCTGTCAGAACAAAGGAGAATGAAAAAAAAGCCAAAGGAGAATAAAAAAGCATTGTAATATGATTACATGGCACTGTGGTGGTATCGTTCAAAATTCACACATAACCAAAAAAAGGATCAATTTTACACACAGACTAATCAACATTTTTAAATTAACTATATTTAAGAGATGACTATAGGAGATCAAAATGATGAACCTGACTTGAATAGTTAAAACTTGTCACTTGATTCCCCCGATACACATTGGGCCTGATCTGGTTTTCAACATTTCATATGTTTTGCTTTTTTCATATTGGGATTTTTTTCTCTGAAGTATTTTGCCATTGTGGGTAGCCCTCATGAGTTTTTATTATATATCTTTCTCTTTTTTGGTATATGGAACACAGGATTGATGAACCTAAAGACACAAGCAGAATAAGGATTGCAGGGGGAGGGGTTAAGGAGAGCCGATATCAAATAGTTCAAGAAAAGAATGTTTTGAAATTGATTGTAGTAAGAATTGTACAATCCTGCTTGATGTGACTGAAAATTAATTACAGAAATTAATCTAGATGGATTTCCCTATGCTACCCAGGTATCTGGGCTTCTTACCAGTGTGTATTTTAAGCATTTAAAATTTTTAACATAATAAAAATACTTAAAGATGGGCTGAGCCCCGGTGGCGTAGTGGTTGTGCGCGGGACTGCGGCCCACTGGGATGGAGGTTCAATTCCAGCTCACAGAGCAAAGGCTGGGCCTCCTACTCCCACCACCAGAGGGCAGTGATGTCCAAAACAAAAAAACTTAAAGACATATTTCAAATAGAGCTAGTATAATCATTTTTAGAGTATACTGATTTTCTTCATATTTGATATAGGAACTGTCTCATTCAACTGTTTCTTTCTCAGCTGACATTTATCAATTCCTTTAGGAAAATAATTCCTCACCTGTAGTAATTGGCCAGGATGGAGAGAGCCCAGGAAAGGAGATGTATGGCAGTAAACAGTTTCCCCATACTTGCAATCTGGGGCTCCAGGATCCTTTCCAGGTTTCTATGAAGAACACAGATTCAGTTACTATCACAGATAGTACAGTAAGTCAACACAAAATATTCCATTAGCATGGCACTTTACTAATAGGACTAACTTCAAAAACGATACAATTTCTTTCTTCCAAATAGCTTACACTATAAAAAAGTACATATTCAGATTATCACTGGATAATCTAAAGTATAACTGAATTAACAATGATTTTTTGAGCAGAGACTCACCCGTTTATAGTAATTTTTTATCTTGGTTGCCATGCCAACCTGCATCATTAAGGGTCCATTTTCCTCACTATATTCTGCAAGAATAAGATCTCCATCTTTGCCTGTGAGGTCCTGAGGTGTGCGCATGAAAAACATCTCTCCACCACCTGAAGCCTGCCTTTCTTGTTCTCTCATCTGTCCAGAAAAATAACAACAGTCTATTTCATGAAAGAACAATAATTACATTCACTGATGTGATTCATTCTAAAGCAAACCTACCTAAAAGTTTCTACTTTGCTTTTTAAAAAAATGAACAGTTTTATTGGGATATAATTCATATATTATATAATTTAATCACACCAAGAGGTAAACAATTATCAATTTCAGAAAATTTTCTTTTACTGTTATTAGCTCCACATTTCACCATAACTTCCCCTATTGTACTCACAAGAAACCATTATCCAGTTACTGTCTCTATAGATCCACCCATCTTGGATTTCATGTACCAAAAACATACCAAGACAACAAATTAAGAAAAAGGCTGACAATTACAAAATAAGAAAAACTCCAGTTGAAAAGAAAACCAAGAATACGAAAAACTAGAACTTTAAAATGGGGCAAAAGGGAGATCAAATGATGCTACAATTTAACCTAACCATAGCTGACATAATCCACATTATAACACACTCTATCTAACAAGGCTATTCACATCTCTGGTCTATGTTCAGAGGGGATTCACTGGTAACCCACATGCATTTCCCCTTTATTTTATTAAAATCATTTTATTGGGGACTCAAATAACTTTTGTTTGTTTGTTTTTTAGGGGGGCATCACTGCCTCTGGTGGCCATGGGCGCTACCCAGTACTGCTCCTGAGAGCTGTCGCTGGATTTGAACCACCAAGCCCGCAGGCTGCAGTCCCGCACTCAACCACTTACGCCACCAGGTTTCAGCTCTCCCCTTTATTTTTTTTAAACTGATAAAACTTTTAAATGGATCAAAAGGAGATCAAATCAGATGATCATGTCTACCTTGCTTTTTAACAAGTTCATATGGAAATTTTCAAACATAAAGTTCAAGTACCAATACAGTTTCCCAAACTTATTTGGCCTGTCATTTTTTTTTTCAGAAAATTACTCAGTGCCTCATGACAATGAGAAATGTTTATACTATAGCCCATAATCCAGGACACAGAGTTAACTATTTACTTTTTCAGTCTTTGGATCATTCCAATGTTCTCCAGAGAGTGGTACCCCCCACCATTTTGTAAGCACTATAGTAACTAGCATCATGAACTCATATTAAGCCACCACCTATATACAACTGTGTTTCTTTATATTTTGCCTATTTATCTTCAGCTGTGTCTCTAGGGAATTTGCTAGACTATTTCGAAAGTTGCATTTATGACACTTTACCCCTATTTTTACATGCACATTTTAGAGGATATTCTCCTAAATAACCACATCACATTGTCTGCCTGATAAGCAATGAACTGTTAACCTCAAGGTTAAATCGCTGCATGGATGAAAGTTGACACTATCTGCCTCAAAAACCCTATATATATATGCTAAGAATAAGAATCAGCTTATTGCCAGAGTTTTGGTTGAATCGTACCTGAGGAAATAACAGTAATTCTCTAGTATTAATACCGTTAATTCCCCCCATTTATACCATCCTACATTTTATAGCTCTTTTATTCTCTCTTCTTCCTATTTAGGGTTCATTCACACCTTGGCCTTCTTTTTGATGTGCTTCAACAAAGGCTGGACTGAGTGGGGACCTGGTTGAGAGAGTGCACCAAAGGAGTATTTTTTCAGAGGAGGGCGATGGAACTGCCGGAGTTTGATGGGCCCCATGTGAGTAGGAAAGAAGGGTTGCCGCAATTCCACAGCAGGAATTGAATGCTAAAAACAAGAAAATACAAACGTTCAGACTAGGCAAATACATTATTAGAAAACAGTGAGTCCTCACCCACCCAAAGTTGTTACTTTTACCTGGATAATATTCCCACCAAAGGTGCCTCGAAGACCCTGCTGTTTGGGATAGTAATACTCATCATTGGAGAGATTCCAAGGATCTTTCACTTCTGGCTGAGACATGTTCTAATGAGATATCATTAAATAAGAGAAACTTTAGTAGGTTACCCTCCTCCATTTACCTTTCTTGGGCCCTTTTACACACCAAGACCCCCCTTTTCCTTCACAGACCTGCTGTGGTTCCTCCTTGATGACTCCTGTTTTCCCTAAAAGAATTCGACTCTTCTTCAGTGACGACTCCTTCTTACTCTCCTTGGAAGGAGAGTTAGAGGTAGCTTCTTCCTTCTCATCAGGGATTTCTGAGAATGAAATAGCCACTGTAGCATAGCACTCCCTGAAGAATCATTCACCTTTTCTATTATCTTTACAACTAATACCTAAATAGATCTCTGCTCTTCCCCAATCAAGATCACTTCTAATTCCATGATTCACTCAAATCAAACAAACAACACTCCTGATTTCAAAGATGCTCCTTTTCTGTATTTAAAAATATTTCCCCCAAATAATACACAAATATCAACAGACAGCCACAACTTTGTGCTCTCACATTGCTTTTTGGAAACATCCAGTATTGACCTTCTCCAACTGCTCTGATTTCATCTCGCCCCTTGAAATTAGCAACAAGCCGTTAGAGATGGAAAAGGGACACTGGCCTCTGATAGCAGTACCATACCCAAAATGAGGTTCTCATCATTGGGATCAAGTGTCAAAACAGGAGGTTCCAACAATCGGGACATGGACTGAGCATCCCAAATAATATTATCTTCCCAACGTTCATATACCAGTTCCTCATTATCAATTGGAAAAATGGAGTACCAAGGTTTGTCATCATCCAAGGTGGCTGCAAAACCTAGTCAAAGCAGAAGAAAAAAACCCTAAGTAACAGATTAGATACTTATGTCTATTCCAGTCATGTTAGTAATTACTCAGGTACCTACTGAAAAAAAAGCAACAAATGGACTCAGTCCTCTTTCTCACTTTAAAATAATGTAGCAAATATGTTCATCTCATGATTTTATTAATAGTCAAAATTAAATGGTCTAAATTTTAACAATAAAGGAATTATTAATTAGAGTAGTAAATGATATGGTGAAACTGCTAACCAGAAATGGCAGTCAAATATATGAAAAATACAATTTGTAAATCACTAATATAGTACAAAGTACTTAGAAAAATGGAATGAAAAAGAATTATTTTTTTATCAAAAGTTAGTTTTGGTTTTCTTTAAACGTAATCCAGGTTAGCTGAAGAAAATATGGAAAATACAGAAATACATAAAAATAAAGCTGGAGGAAGACCAAAAAATAAAGAATAAAACTGAAACTGTCTGTAGTCCTACAGATCAGAAATAACTACCCTAAATCCTATAGTATATACTTTTAGTTACCTATGCTCGCAGTTTGGATTTTTTTTCATGTTCACAAGTGGGGTTACCAAATATACCATTTCATATTTTCCATGTCATTAAACTTTTTACAATTATATATTTTTGAACCATTTTCGTTTTTTGTCCTTTTGGGGGCATCACTGCCCTCTGGTGGTTGTGGGAGTTCCCAGCCTTGCTCCCAGAGAGCTGCTGCTGGATTTGAACCGCTAGGCCAATGGGCCACAGTCCCACACTCAACCACTACACCACCGGGGCTCAGCCCCATTTTTGAATCATTTTCTTGGGGGCTACTACAGCTCTTACAGCAATCCATACATCAATTGCATCAAGCACATTTGTACATGTTATCATCACTTTCAAAACATTTTCTTTCTACTTGAGCCCTTGGTACCAATTTGAACTTGGTAGTCTTTTTTTTGCTCCTTCCCCACCCTGTGAACCCTTGATAAATTATAATTTTCCTATCTTATACCATTCGGTCTCCCATAATCCTCATTTCTGTTGTCTGATCCTGGGGGGGGGGGGGATAGTTATACATCAACCATTACGATTGGTTTCCCATTTCATGGTATCGTTACACCCAGTAATGTTCCTGAAGAGTTTACCTGTCCTGGATTCCCTGTGTTGAGAGCTCTTATCTGTACCACTGTATATGCTCTGGTCTAGCCAGATAGACCAATTCTACCTTTATAAGGGTAGATAGTGGGGAGCAGGGGGAAGCATTAAAAAACTAGAGGAATGTGCTTTTCGTCAGTGGTCAGTACTATACTGCACATCCTGGCTGACTGTCTCTTCCTTGTGACCATTCTGTTAGATGTCCAATTGTCTACAGATGGGCTTTGGATCTCCAGTCATTTAACACTAATTTTTTTTAATGAAGAAACTTTGTATGACATAGAAAACTAAGTGAAAAGCATAATATACCAAAAAGTATCAATACAGAAATAAACTGAACTATCCACAGACACAAAGATAAAGAAGACTACAAGGAAATATGCCACAAAATCAATAGTTGGACTTGTGGTGATGGGTTATGGGAGAGAATGTTTGCCCCCCCCCCCAAAAAAAAATGGTTTGCAACTCAAGAAACTTCCTGGGTGAATTAAAATATTTTCATGACTAATCTAATAAAGGTAAAAATGGCAAAAAAAAAAAAAAAAGAAAAACAACAAATAGTTGGTAATCTCTGTAAAATAGGACTACTAGTGATACATGTACACATATATGGTTCGGGGGAAGGCAGGGGTTAGCAAACTCTCGTGACAGAAGATCCTGTCCTTCCTAACAACTTTAAAATCACTCAAGAACCTTAAATATGTTTTTCTGATCAAATGAAATCACTATGAAAATGAAATAACCTTCAAATGTTTTCAATGTTACTTCAGAGCCACATTCACAGTGAAAGAGCCACATATGACTTGTGAGCCGCAGTTTGTCAACCACTGCTCTAATATAGTTTCTCAAAGTTTTCTCCATCAAGCGTGGTTTACCTTTACTTATTTATGTAAATCCAGTTAAGGAAAGAAAAAGTAAATGCTATAATAAAGCAAAGGAGTTTTAAAAACAAAAGTAGACTACATAGTTCTTAAATATCTTTAGCTTCAAAGTGGCTTTAAATTTTTCTAGTAAGAAAAAATCCAGAATCCATTCTAAAACTCTTTAAGAGAGTAAAATATATATGATAAGGTTCAGACTGATAATATTTCACTCTCCATCAAAAGCCCTTATCACAGAGCTATGGCCCACTTAGGATGACTGAGTTATAAGATAGTGTTCTGGACAAAGCTCATATGGAAGCACACCTTGTTGAACATTGTAAGCCATGGCATTTCTAGTCATACTGGAAGGAAGCCAGCCCGCCAGGCTTGCACGCTGAGGTTTTGTCCCTTTATGTTTGACATCTTCCCCATCCCATATTATATCATCCTCCCAGTGCAGTTGTGTCACCATCAAGAAGTTTTGATCAGCCAAGAGATCAATGCTACTGCATTCATCAAGCATCCTAAAGTCCTGCAGAAACAGAAGGAACAATAAATACTGATTGGTCACAGTTTCTACTTCTAATCCCATATAACAGGTACATCCTAAATGGTAACTTGAGAAGTGCCTGATAATGGAGGATTATCTACCTCCTTGAATTCCTAGTATGACACATTCATTTCATAAACAGAATCCTTCGAACAGGACCCTAGTTACCAAACTTATATAAACACCAAGCAAAATTATTTAGACATCTAATCTCCCACAAAAAAATAGTACTCAATTTCTCCCCATCCAAGTTAGTAAAACTGATAGGCTATGGACACACTGATTCCTTCTTCTATCTCAGTGTTGCTCACCTCTATCATTTTACATTTTGTAAAAGGATCATTTTCGGTCTTTTTCAGTTTGAAGCCATAATCAAATCCACTGCCATCTTCAGGAACACCCAGCATATCGTACCACAGTCGAGCAGGACCATAACGCCACTCAGCCACTCTTGGTTTGTTATCTGTCACTTTATCTATATCTCCAGGTGATTGGGAAAACTTGGACTCCACTGGAGCCATCATTGTGATCTGTAGCAGAAGAAAAGTACAAGGGAGGAAGGTTTATCAACCCCAAATAATCTAAAACTATAGAGAATTAAATGTTAGAAGGGACTTAAGAGAAGTCACAAGGCTGAGTTCTAAAGCAAGAATCTTTACCAGCAGTTAGAATTAGAAAATGAAAGTGTATCATGAAACAATTTAACATCTCAATATTGATATCATCTACCCTCTACCTCCTCCAACCACCATTAACTTTTCTATGACCATAGACAAAATGGAGCCCATTGGACCAAGCTCATAGTAATCCATTGATAATCAGCACAGGATTTTTTGCCTGTTATTACTTCTAACTTAAGACATAAGTGGGGGATGATTCATTGTTTCCCCACGTAAGGATCAATCTCTTTATTTTGCCTACTTCATCATCAGAGAGACACTGCTCTGGAGGTGGTGGTGGGGCATAGTAATAGTTCCACAGGGACTTATGGTTGACTTCTGATTCTACTGAACATTCCGTCTCTTGAATTTGTTCTTCCTGTACTAGTTCACGGTGCTTCTTTTTCCTCTTTCTCCGAGCACTTCGCCAAACAGATGGAACATTCTTCCCTGGTCCAAAAAGACGTAAAAAGCGTAACACCTAAAACATAGAACAAGTTACTCTGTCAAAAACTCAGTGTCAGATAGAACAGCAGTATATGGGTCTAAACTTCCCTGAAGATCTACTAAACTCCAGAAAAAGAATAGGGAATGCTAACTCGGACTTTCTTTTAAGCCAATAAGATACTGTCTAAGACAGCATCATAAATCATATTTGTCAAGACATATAATTTGAAAAAAAGACAATACAGTATTAAAAGAAACCCTGGTGGCATAAATGGTTACAACAACTCAAAACCAGCAGCATCTCCACAAGAGAATGATAAAGCTTTCTACTCCACTAGGGGCTACTGCATTGGAAATCCACACGGATAGCTCTATCCTATCCTTACAGGGTCACTATGAATTGGCATCAACTCTATGATAGCGAGATTGTTATAGTATTGAAAATTCCTATAGTCAACATGTTACTGAGTAAGAAAATCCTTAGGCCTTTCAAGACAAACCAAACTCATAGTGACTCTATAGGCGTAGACATTTAACTAGTCTATAGTAATCATCCTATAAGACAACTCAATATTTGGAAAAGGTTAGTAATTTGTAATACAATTATTTTCCATAGGAACTACCTTGCCAGGCCGAAATTCTGGGAAAAGTTCTGTAACACTTGGCAACAGCTTGGTGGCATCATGCTGCATAATCCCAGCCAATGGTAGGGTCAGTTTTCCATCTTCAGATTCTGCATGTGTTGGTTCCTGGGGTCCCATCTCAGACTCTGAATCAGAGGAACTACTGAAGTCCACTTTCTCTGAGGCCAAAGAGGAAGGGGCAATGATGGAGGGCAAGATGATGCCTTCTCCATCTTCAGACACTGAAATAAGGAAGAGAAACCCCTGTGGCATGTAACTGTGAGCATATTTCTTCGAATTCAGCCAATACTCACTCTCGTCTTTAGACCCATGCTTCAATGGCAGAGTATTGTACCAAACAATCAGATTATTGATTCCAACTCATTTTCTCCTACCATCCCTCATCTTACCTTATAGCCAGTCCACTATGGTTGTAAAGACAAAAAACATACACTAGTATGACACCACTTTTTACAAATGTGTACTAGGTTAAAGAAATGTGACCAATAGTAAAATTGTGTATTAATTTATACAGTCAGATCCTATCACTTCAAGTTTAGGGGTCTACACACCATAGATTTCTTTTTTTTTTAGCCCAGAAAATAATGAAATTTGTTTAGCCTAAATAAGACTTAAAACACAAAGATAACATGGTATTTAGTCAGCAAACTAGAAAAAGAAATGAGCTGAGCCCCGGTGGTGTAGTGGTTGTGCTCGAGACCGCAGCCCACTGACATGGAGGTTCAATTCCAGCAGCAACTCTATAGGAGCAAAGGCTGGGCATCCTACTCCCATCACCAGAGGCAGTGATGTCCCCCCCAAAAGAAAAATGGTTTAAAATTGTAATATGAAGAATTATAAAGACAAAAAATGTTGCTCTTGCTGAAAGTTCTAGCTTATGTTACTCTGACATAAACAAGGACAGATAAGATAATCAGTAAAGACTATCAGCCTTTGCAACCTCTGAACATCTAGCTGAATGTTAGTGCTAGGCACAGTCTAGGGGTCCTTTCTCATTCAAGTATTTTTCTAAGTAGAGCCATGTGAACAGGTAGTTTCCAAATACCAGCATACAGATCATTTGCATAGCAAATCACTTGTGGGCAAAACTTTAAAATTTCTGGACTCTCCTTTAATGAATCTTCTAAATTCAGACTCTCCAGGAATGGCATTTGAAAATCTTTTGAAGACTGGAGGGGATCTTGAAGGGCAGCTAGGCCTGAGAGCCATTTTTTATTGAACACATCTGAAGATATTATTGCTTATTATTCTAATTCATAATTTTATTTCAATGTCATATATGTAGATTTGAATGAATCATTCCTCAAAATTTTTTTTTTTTTTTTTTTGGGGCATCACTGTTCTCTGGTGGTGGAAGTAGGAGATCCAGCCCCACTGCTGGAACTGAACTTCCGTCCCGCGCACAACCACTACGCCACTGGGGCTCAGCCCCCATTCCTCAAAATTTTACCCTTTCTTCACAATTTTTAATTCAATAGCTCTTTATGTGTGTTCCAAAGTCTTTATGAATGAAAAGGAACTTGCCTGAGACGAGACAGGCTCTACTCACCATCAGCAATAGCATCCTGGTCCTTATCCTTCTTTATTATTATCGGGGGTGGAGGGGGTGGAGGCATCAACTTGCAATCAATATCTTCACAATCAGCATCATAGTCGTCGTCGTCATATTCTAATAAAGCAAAAATAGCAATCTCAAGCTATCATCATTCCCTATTATTCAAGAGCCTCACAGCACCACATTAAGATTCTAAAGAACACACAGAAGATGCAGTTTCTGCTCTCACAAAGACTTAATGATATAGACCAATGTCCTAATACGAAGTATACAGAAATGTAGGCTACTCATAAGACCAAACGGAATCATTTGGCTCCTTCCTCTATTCAAATTCAGTTTCACCTGGCTGAAACTCATAAATTGAAATTATCATTCTTTCTTTGTTAGTTTCCTGTAAAACTGGACTTTCTTTCCCAACCTTCTGCAGTTTGTTAATTCTTTCGAATCATGGGTATCATTCAACCACTGATCCTGAACGGTTTTTAATTCCTATACACTAATCACCTTCAGATTAAACCCAAAATAAACCCTGTCATGATTTCTTAACCTCTGCAATTCTATTGCATCATCTAAACATGTTACACTAGGATATTCAAGAACTCTTTTCTTATAAGTTGCTGGGGAAGCACAAAAAACCTGCACTCAAAAAAAAAAAAAACCCCTGCAATCTTTAACTCAACTGGTTGGGAGAAAAATTAGGCTCTCTGCTACTCTAACCACTACACTACAGCCTTGGCAATTCTCTGTAAAGAGCTATGTCAGAATCAACTTGATGGTCTAGGGAGCACTCCTGGAAGTCAATGAACAGACCTTGAGCTATTTACAGGTTTTTACTTTTTTATTTATACACACACACATATAGGACATTGAAGATTCTTTGCTATCATTTTATTTTCTTTATATTGCTTCACCTGAGGCTGCCTGTGTTTTTTGCATTGTTGTCTCTGCAGGTCTATCTAGATAAGAGAGGTTGGATGAAAAGTCTGGAGGCGAAAATGATAGGACTGATGGTGAGGGGAACATGGGAGATAGGGATGAAGGGGAAAGACAATGGTGTTAACTGACCCAGGGATAAGGGAAAAACAAGTGATTCAAAATCAATGACAAGGTGAGTGTGAGAGGTCCAATAGGGATTGATCAAGAGCAATGTAACAGAGAGAAAATGCTGAAACCCAAATGGAGGCTGAGCATGATAGAGGGACAAGATCATAGTACAAGGAAACAGAGGAAAGAACTGGGCGGTAAAGGGCATTTATAGAGGTCTAAATACAGGCTTGTATAGAGGCGAATATATTTATATAG
The DNA here is from genome assembly GCA_004026705.1 of Nesogale talazaci. NCBI lineage: Eukaryota > Metazoa > Chordata > Mammalia > Afrosoricida > Tenrecidae > Nesogale > Nesogale talazaci. Next base: position 8,352 of record PVJH01025696.1, on the reverse strand, counting down.
GACAATGGGGAAATAGATCAACGTGCATATACTTATAGGGTATTAGGACAGCAGATGGACATTGGACCTCCACTCAAGTACTTCCTCAGTGCAAGAACATTTTGTTCTATTGAACTGGCATTCCATGATGCTCACCTTCCCGAAATGATCACTGAAGACAAATGTGCACATAAGCAGGTGTGATGAAGAAAGCCGATGGTGCCCATCTATCAAAAGATGTAGCATCTGGGGGCTTAAAGTTCTGAAAATAAACAAGCGGCCATCTAGCTCAACAGCAACAAAGCCCACATGGAAGAAGCACACTAGCCTATGTGACTGTGGCAGTCATGTGCCTATGTTAATTTTATGACTGAAATGTGGGGGTGGAGTCTAGTCTGTTAATCTGGAGATAGCCATTGAATAGCCAATAAGGCCTGTATGTGGGCATGGCTTTCTCCTGAGACTTTTGGAAAATCTTATGGTATTTCCCCCGTGAAGATGAGAAGCTATCTTCCCCAGTGGTTGGGAGTTAGTCTGAGAGATGATGAATCACGACATCCGAGAAGCTGGAGGAGCCGGTGGAGACCACACGGCTTTGCCCGGATGGAGCCAGACCTCTGAAGCTGGGGCGGCCACATGGAGACCTCTGCCAGCGATGAGTTGCTTCTGCTGTTGATGGACTCTTGAGTCCTGGAAGCGAGGAGACATGTGGAAACCCCTACAAGTGCCGGGATTCTGCACCCACTGACCTGTGACTTCGTGAGTTGGAAGGAGACTTTATAGATTGATTTTGAGCATATGGGTTAATACCAGACTTGTTACTTTGAACTGGACTGGGCTCAATGTCCTGTTCCTCTTGTATATAAACCTTTTCCTTGTATCTATATGCGTGTCTATGAAATTTGTTCCTCAAGTCTACCCGGACTAACACAGAGACCACAAGGTGTCTAAAGAATTTGGTGTCAGGCATCAAAGAACTAAAAATTCTATCATTATAAATGAGGGGAAATACAGATTGGGGATCCAATGTCCACCAACAGGTGAAGCGACAACCCCTCTGCAGAGGGTTTGCAGAGAGAAGACGAGGCAGTCAAAGTACACTAAGCAACAATAAGGTATACAACTTTCCTCTAGTTCTCAAATGTTTCCTCCAACTCACTATCATGATTCCAGTTCAACCATACGAATCCAGGCAGACCAGGGGATGTACACTGGAGCCGTAAACATGGGGAATTCAGGATAGATGATTCCTTCAGGACCAGTGGTGGGGATAGTGATACCGGGAGGGTGGAGTACAAGGAGGGTACCAATTGCAGTGATCTACATGACGTTCTCTCTGGATTATAGACAGCAGGGAAGTGGTTTAAGGAACACATCGGACAGTGTATGATACGAAAAAGTAATAACAATTTGTAAATTATTAAGGGTACATGGGGGAGAGAGGAGGGAGGGCAAATATGGAGAGCTGGTACTGGGGGCCTAGGTGGAGGGAGGATGGTTCAGGGGTAATGTGGCAGCAGGTGTGCAAATGTGGTATGCATACAATTAACGTATGTATTGATCATGATGGGAGTTGTTTGAGCCCTCAATAAAATGATTCATTAAAAATAAACAAGCCCACATAGCACACCATCCTCTGTAATCCTGAGGTGTTGACAGGATCAGGTAACAGTCATCAGAAAATTCTAAACAACCAAAAAACATTACTGAGAATGAGGAGGGGTCAGAGCAGAGACCCAAAACCCATCTATAGGCTGAGCCCCGGTGGCGTAGTGGCTGTGCACGGGACTGCAGACCACAGGGATGGAGGTTCAATTCCAGCTCCACAGGGGCAAAGGCTGAGCCTCCTACTCCTACCACCAGAGGACAGTGATGTCTAAAAAAAACAAAAAAAAAAACAAAAACAAATCTGTAGACAATGCAACATCCTCTTACAAAAGGATCACAAGGAAAGAATGAGTCAACCAGGGTGAAATATAGCACTGATGAATCATACAATGTTCCTCTGGTTCCTTGAAGCTTCCTTACACCGCCCCCCAATCATGATCCCAATACTGTCTCTTTTAATGTGGGCTAGATCAGCATTTAACGGATATTAAGAGCTAAGGACACATGAACTCCAGGCCAGAAAAAAAAACCTGGGAAACAGAAAGAAATGGGAGTAGATACCAGAAGGGTAGAGGGAAGGTGGGATGAGGAAGAAGAAACGGCAGGGCAAGGTGACACTGGTTGGTATAAGATATGAAAATAGTAATTTTGTGCGCGGGACTGCGGCCCACTGGGTTGAAGGTTCAAATCCAGCAGCACTCTCCAGGAGCAAGGCTGGGTCTCCTATTCCCACCACCTGAGGGCAGGGAAGCCCCCCCCCCCCCCCCCCCCCCCCCCGCAAAAAAAGAGGAGCTGATAACAAGGGCTCAAATAGAATGTAAATGTTTAGGAAATAATGATGGCAACATATGTAAACATAAGCTTGATACAATTGATCTATGGATTGTTATAAAAACTATTAAGAGTCCCTAATAAAATGATCTTTAAAAAAAATAGAAAACAACAAAAACTATAGCCTTGGGAACTTTATGGAACAGTTCTGTGCTGTCCTATAGGTTATCATGAATTGCAACTGACTCGATGGCAATGGGTTTGGCTTTTTAGCACAACTAACCTAAAGGTTGATTTACACCCACCTAGCAGCACCACAGAAGGTCTAATACGTTTTTGAACAATTACACTTAAAAAATCCTATGGTGCAGTTGTACTTTAACACATGAAGTCACCTTACATTGGCAACAACCTGACAATGACAGGCTTGGTTTTGTCTTTCAACACATTGAAATAATTTCATTTCAATTTCCTTGATACTATCAATACTACTGCTATCCTCCTTTCTTTCGTGTGACAATCTCATTAATATATTAACTCCCAACTCAACTTTTTCAAATAATTGCTACTAGTTACTGTCAATTTCAACTAATATATATAGAGAAAAACTCTCCACAGGGTCATGAAAGACCTTTGGGAACTAGATCACCAGGCCAGACTTCCAAGATACTTCTGAGTGCTTTTTTTTTGTTTTTTGGGGGGCATCACTGCTCTCCGGTGGTGGGAGGAGGCGGCCCAGCCCCACTGCTGGAATTGAACCTCCGTCCCAGTGGGCCGCAGTCCCACGCACAATCACTACGCCACCGGGGCTCAGCCCGAGTGCTTTATCAGCCAATCTTTAACCAATTATTTGTCTAGCACTTAACCATTTTACACCACCAAGTGGCTTCCATTGCCATCAAGTCAAGTGACCTGTATTTAGAGTTTCTAAGGCTATAAATCTATGCAGAGCAGATAACCTCATCTCAATCCCATAGAACAGCTGGTGGGTTTAAACCTCAAACCTTGTGCCTAGTCCACAGGCTACTCGGTTTATTAATCAACAATGGCAGTAATTATATCAACTTCTATTTATTATGTTTCCACTATGTAGTAATTTTATCTATATTCTTCCCAGTAACATAAATTATTCTGAGAAACATTATTTAAGTCATTTATTCAGGGTGATATACCTTTAAATTACAAAATCAGGATTCAAACCTAGATTAATGGCAAAGTTTGTACTCTTTTCAATATATCTCATTTTCCAAGTTCCACCGATTTTTCTCAGTAAATCCCAAGTTCCACTAGTCCTACCATTTCCCATATTTGTCACCCACATTCCAGACCTCGGTTAGCTTTACAAGTATGTTAGAAAAGTTTCCAAGTTAGTCTCATACTTTTGCCCTTTCTACTCAAAACCCCAGAGCAAGTACCACTTTTCCTTTTAAAAAAAATCATATGAAACTTTAGGAGAGAAAGTTATCTACAGCAATAAAAAATAGAGGACCCCAGGTTGTGTAATGTTTACACAATGGACTGTAATCCACAAGGTTATAAGTTTGAACCCACCAGCCATTCTGTAAAAAAAGAAAAGATTTCCTACACCCATAAAGAGTTACCATGTCAGAAACTCACAGAGCAGTTCTTCTATGCTATCCTACAGGGTCCCAATGAGTTGGCATTGACTTGATGGCAGCAACTTTGAGTTCGGAATGGAAAATAGAAGAACACACTGTCCATGATGATTATGATGGAGAGTATTGTCCATGATGAGACGTAGTGGGTTTTTAACAAATCATTTTATTGGGGGCTCGAATAACTCTTATCACGATCCATACACCCATCCACTGTGTCAGGCACATGTGTACGTTTGTTGCCAATGTTCTCAAAACATTTTCTTTCTACTTGGGCCCTTGCTATCAGCTCCTCATTCGGATTTTTAAGAGGTGATAAAATTGGTTTGCAACTTAAATGTGTTACCCGTGATGTGAATAATTTGTCAAATTTCATCAAAAGTTACAATTAAATAGGTGCATTACATAGCATGTAAATTATACATGAATAAAATTGCTCTAAAAACAAGCAAAAAATCATTTTATTGCGGAATCTTACAGCTCTTATAATAATCCATACATCCATTGCGTCAAGCACACCTGTACATATGTTGTCATCAACCTTTTCAAAAGGAAACTAATATCCACATTACCCTGGCACTGTAGAATTGATTTCTTATCACATAACAACTCAAATTCTCACCTAATTAATGAAATAGGTGTTACCACTTTATTATAAATAAAAACACTAAGGAACTATTACAAATGAAAGATTCAAGTTTCAGATTTAACTAGAGTTGGGATTTGAATCAGGACATTCTGAACCTAAGAGTCTTAAAAGAACATTTTCTTTCACTATACTACTCTGCCTCTTACTTAACAATCTACATTGTATAATTTTTTTCTAGTAGCCAACTCTCAAGATGCTGTTAAATTGTTGCCAGTATCTTAAGTAACTTTGGTTATTGTTAAAACATTCTTTCCGTTACTTTCAAGGAAACACTTGCAAGTATTCCTTTCAAGCAAACCTATTAGCTAACCCTATTTTATTTCTAAACTTTAATATAGGTTTCAAAGCAAAATGTCCTGCTGCTTGTTACTCATCTCTGAAAAATTTATTCATATTTTATCTCCATGATGTGTTCCCTAATGACATCTACCCACTTCTAAAGAACCATTTTTGTAAATCAGGGAAGCTAAGGACATAGTTGAAGTACCTGTAGAGGACACGGAATCTGGAACTAAGCATCCCTAAATAGAGACTATGAACTGTAGAATTTCTTTTCTAGAAAGTCAGCTCATTAAAATCCAACTAGAAGGGCTGAGCCCCAGTGGCGTAGTGGTTGTGTGTGGGACTGCGGCCTACAGGGTTGGTGGTTTAATTTCAGCAGCAGCTTTCCAGGAGCAAAGCTGGGCCTCCCACTCCCACCAGAGGGCAGTGATGCCAAAAAAAAAGAAGCTGGACTGGCCGTTATTTTCATGAATACAGAGTATTACTGTGATACTCAGGACCAGCCCAGTACAGGATTAAAACCAACGACTCCATAGCCAAGCCTTTCCCAAGGCTAGTCATTCAATGAAAAACTAAAGCCAGAGGTCCCAGGGAACACCACGACATGTGTACCTGATACCGAATCTGAGCAAGCTGACAAGTGTATAATTTGTGGTACTGGAGGATTATGAAAGTCTTTGTCCTCAAGGAATTTATAGTCCAAGAAGAACTAAATATACAATGTCAAGTGTAAATGAATACATGTATTTATTGGCTCAAATTTTGATACTTATTCAGCTGAATACAAATTATGCAGTCAAGTTTCCCACATTTGGGAAAATCGCAGGGGTCAGCACACCCAGAGTGCAATGGATAAGCCTGGCCCTGGGAAAACCCCTGCTGAGGTAAGTATGACTGTAACTCCTTGCAAGAGTAAAAAGTTTCATCTTTTGTTCTGCAGGGAACACTGCTTTTGAACTGCTGACCCTGCGGTTGGGTTAGCAGCCCAACATATAACCCACTGTGCCACCAGGACTCCTGCCACAAACCCTAGATTCAAACACTAGGTGCTAAGAAAGAAAGTAGTATCCCTTCTTTGCATTCCCCCAAAATTAGTCTTAACAGTATGAAAAGAAAACTTGAGTATGGTGAGACTGTTTAAAAACACAAAGATAGGAACTACTTGCAACTAAGGGACAGAGATAAAGCAAACACATAGAAAACAGGAACAATAGATAAGAACTGGATCACACAAGCAAGAAAATGCCTTGAAAGCTCTCATGATTATACTGAAGAATCACCTGAGTGGCAATGCGGCTGCAAGTTCCCCAATGTCTGTTGATATCTTCTGCTTTCATCTTCTGCTACCTCATTGATATCTGAATAGTCCACAGCATCTTCCGTACTCTTAATCCATCCTAATAAATTTAAAAAGGGGAGAGATCGTCAACATATAACAACTCATACCCTCAGATAACTCCCATTTTAAAATACACATATAGTGACTAGCCTCCTCCCCCTCCTTACTTCCCATGACCCACACTTCACCTTCATCATTTACCAGGACACCGTCAATCCCAGCCAATTCTTCATTTGCCGTGAGTTCAGTGATCAGGCTGCCCAGACCCAAAGCCCCCAAGCCTGCCAAGTGCTTCTTACACTCCTGGAAAAAGGGACAGCACCAGAGTGGAGAACAACTACACCTGAGGTTCCCACATCCCAAGTTTCATTTCCCTGGTCCATGACAGAGCCAAAAATTCATATGAAAACTGACTCTACAGTAGGCTAAGGAAAGGGGGGGGGCGCCAAGTATGTTAAAGAATTCTCATGTAAATTTTCTACCAAACTCCACGTTTACCAGACCTTTACTAACGTACCTCATCCCATTTCAGTCACTAAGCTTTTACGACAAAATCAAGTTTCTCAAAGAACCATGGTCAAAATAACAGGCAAGTAGTAGTTGTAAGGCAAAAGGTGAGGTCACTTGGCCAGGTGATGAGTTTTCTGTTCTCTTTGATGTGTGCTGCAGTGAAGGGGCATGTACTGACTTATTCCTTGAAAAAACGAACCTGAATAAAAGGTGTTGTTTTAGTTGGACACAGGACCCAATGTCAGGAATGTCAAGGGCAATACTCCATAAAAATTCTATGAGGATTGCAAAAGGCGGTTCCAATAGCCACCGCTCTTAACAGCGGGAGCTGGAACCACATGGTTTGTGCCAGGTTCTGTCCGATTTTCTCGAGCCACCTGCAAACAGCGATGTTCACAATGCAAACTTTGCAGACTCTGCAAGATATCCAGACACGACTGGAAAGCACTTCCACGACTATCCCAGCTTCCATGACTGCTTTGGCTAGAGCATCTGGACGAGGAGAAAGTTCCCTCCCAAGTAACCCCCACCAGGGCACGGCCCCACAAGGGGGTCTGTGTCTGCCAATCGGCTCCTCTCCTCGCTAAGTCCCCGCCCACAAGGGGGCCAGCCCCCCTCACCGCGCTCCCCCAACAAGCACCCGGGGGGCACGCGCCTTCTCTTCCCACGTTCGCAGGGCTCTTCCCCCGCAAGCCCAAGTGCCCAAGCACCGACCCGCAGCCGCACCCCCCCCGTCCCTCTCCCCACGCCCACCCCCTCACATCATCCAGGACGCTTTCCCCCTCCAGCTGCCCGGCTCCATTGATGTTGCCGAAAAGGAAGCCCGCCAAAGAAAATGGACCGCCACCAGCCGAATCCTCATCGCTGTCCGAGTCTGACATGATGGCGCCGCCGGCGCAGGCTGCGAGCGACAGCCGCAGCAAATTCCACTCGGGTCTCATAGACCGGAAGGACGAGTACCAGCCAACCCAGATGACTTCCAGAGCTCTGTGACCTCCACCAACCGCGACCGGAAGCGGAATAAAGAACAGTGAACCGGAAAGCCGGCTGTCCTACGAGAAGGAGACTCGGTGTGACTACTTTACTAGCGGCTTCTCATTTGGACCCATGTGATCGGAAGGCTGACGAACCGCAAAGAGGTTGGTCAAAGAAAAGGGTTCGTCCCGCCCCTTCCTCTGCGGTGCTCCGGGCGTTTCCATTGTTTCCAATCCAAAAAACCCCGTTCTTCCCCCAATCAGAAGGAGCCGGCGGAGGCCCGGAAGCCCCGTTCGGGCGCTTCCTGGCCGCTGCGCCGGAAGATCGCAAGGAAGAATTAGGACCTGCCTTTCCCCCCCCCCCCCCCGCAGCTTTACGCCGGAGCGCCGAGAGCGCCTCTGTCGGGAGGTCGTTTCAATGGACTCGAGGGCAATGATCGCTTTTCTGGCTTCATCTTCGCAGCGGTTCGTTTCGGAGAAGTTGGGAGGGTGTTACGGTTTGAGAGCCCAAATAAGATCACCGACCCAAGTTCTGCAGAACAAAAGACAGTTTATTACAACATATAACAGATAACATATAACAGATTCGAATCTGGGCTACAGCCTTTATTTGGACTGCAGCCC
>PVJH01025695.1:0-31124 GCA_004026705.1 Nesogale talazaci | reverse complement strand
TCCTTAGTTTAAAAAGAGAAAACAGTAAACCAATATAGGTGAGGAATAAATAAGTTAACAATTGTATTGACTGATGAGATGTAAGCCATTAGGCTGTCCCTTCCAGCTGTAATTCCTTACACGATTTCTTACAAGTCTGAACTCAATGCTGATGATGGTAATCCCGTTTTGGAGGTTTTCTGCTATGCTAATGGGCAGGATTAGCATGGGATTAGGTTTGGACCTAAGAGAGTGTGAACCAAGTCACACTTTGTTTCCTTGAGGCTATCATCTGCTAAAAGACAAAAACCATACCTCCATCAAAGCCTTTGCTCTGTGTGTAAGAGCCATCTCAGACGCAGAGAGAAATCCAGTGCCATCGGGAGATCACAATTAAGATTTCTGTCCAAAGTGGCCCAGGTTGAACCAGAAGTAAAAGAAACTGTGGCACGGAGACTCTAAGGCAGAGCAAGAGGAGCAGCACCGTGACTGTGGGGTCAAGGGGCCACATTGGCTGAGAGGCTGAGGAACAGAGAAAGACTTGGTACTTCTTCGGGAGAGGTGTTCCTATGGACCAATGACTGTATCCATACTATTTATTGATCCTAACGTGCAGTAGAAGATTAGCTTACCTAACATTCACTATCCTGATAGCTCTGTAGGACAGAGCAGAACTGCCGTGGTGAGAGTTCCCAAGACTAACTCTTTTCAGAAGTAGAAAGCCCTGTCTCCCTCCCAGCCCCTGGTGCTTTCAAACTGCTGTCCTTGCAGGTAGCAGTAAGCACTCTTGCTGGGGCTCCACCTTCCTGAATAAGCTCCCATCATTGGGAATATTGTCCACGGCAACAAATTATGGAGCCCCGCATGGCACTAAGAGTGTTGCTGGTTTGGGATTACACACTGGTCTGCATCCACAAGATCCGCAGCTGCCAGTCACCACCACTCTGCATAAGAAAGAGGGGCTCTCCTAAAGAGTTAGCGTGTGGCAACCCACAGGGGCCCATTCTATCTTACAGGTTCACCATGCGTCCACATCAACTTGATGGCTGTGAGGAGCATAAAAGTTGAGTGCTGTGGGAGGAATGGTAGGTGTGGCAGTAGGTAAAGAAGGCTGGAGTGTGGAGGCATGTCTATCGCCTGCCTCCTGGCAAGGGGAGCCAGAGGAGCTCAGATACTGCCACCTACACCATTTCTTGCAGTGGAAAAGGTTTGCATAAAGTGAAAGCAGAGAGTTCTGATTTATTCTATGTTTCTAATGAGATCTTCCTGGATGTACTATACAGAACCACTGTGTAAACCACCATGAAGTCAAAGTAAAATGTACTAAGGAGAGTCAGTGCTAACTACCTCACCCCTTCCTTGGCTTGTGGCTGCAAAACGGGGTGCGGGTGGCGGGGTGGATGACTTTGCCCAGAGATGTTTGACTGCACACATACTTTCTCCTGTTTTGATATTCTCACTTGCAAACCTCTCTTTCTTTAGAATAAAAAAGACTGCAACTTAGAGAATGCTTTGTTTTTACTTATTTACTTATGTCTGCTGTTTTTCTTTGAGAAAGAAGAATTAGCTTTCCTGCCATCATCTTATGCCTCTGTTTTAGAGTTAAATTGGATCCATTTTATGAAACATTTGAACATTGCTGTAAAAGGAATATCTAATAGAAGAGCCACCACAGCTTTCAGCAGTGCCTGTCCCTGCCTCCTATTAATCATGATGCTCTTTGTCTGCGCCTGCTGAGAAGAGTAGATGGCAGGTTTTCAGATCTGACACCTTAGCATATACTGCCACTTCTCAGTACCTTGAAGCCTTTCACTTTTCATGGATATCCATGCCCACTCGATTCATCTGCCTGTCTTTGCTGTCCATCTGCCAATCCAACTGTGTTTCCTCATGCTAGAAAGCATAGTTCAGAATCCCTCCTCCCCACCCCCGCCTTTCAGGCTGGCAATAGGAATGTTGATTACCATCCTTTCAAAATCTAGAGCCAACCTGGTGATAGCAGGAATCAGGCTTACCTTCCACATCTCTCAGTTAACTGTTCTTATCAAATCAGCCCTGAAATGCATGCTGGATTTCACAAGTGCCTGCTCTTGTGCCCTGGAATTTTCTTCTACCTACTTCTGATTTGAAAATAACCAGGAATCTTTGACTAATCAAAGAAAGCATACATACCTACTCATATTTATATATATATATATATATATATATATATATATATATTCTTGTGTTTTTAAATATTCAGTCAGAAAGCATGGATTTGGCTTGAAAACCACTACTTTCTAGCAGTATAGGCTGAAAGAAATTCCATTTTTACCATTTGGGTAAACAAATTTACTTATGCTTTTTTATCTCACACTCTTTAAGCTACTCAGTTCTCCCTGTTAACTATTTGAATGTTATGCTTCCATGGTTCATTTTGTTTTGGCACTGGCCCATCGTGGGCCACTGTGCCTGCCACATAGTGCCAGGAGTACTCTTGCAGGAAAGAAGGGGATGTAGACGGTTAAGAATTCTTCGTTGTTTTTCTACAGAACAAAAAGTTTAAGGATCACGTGATCTTTTATAAGTGCTTACTCGGCTGAGCCCCGGTGGCGTAAGTGGTTGAGTGCAGGACTGTGTCCCGTGGGCTTGGCGGTTCAAATCCAGCAGCGGCTCTCAGGAGCAGTGCTGGGTAGCTCCCATGAGCACCAGAGGGCAGTGATGCCCACAAACAAAAACAAAAAAATAAGTACTTACTCCTTGATAATGATAATTGGTTAAGAAATGAATTCCACTAGTTTTTCTCAGTAAGTATGATATATTTAAAATTTTTCTCTATCATTAAATCGTCTCTTCAGCAAGAGAAAAGAACATGGTAAGTGAAGCAAGAAATTCAAGCAAAACACTAAGTAATCAGAGGCATAAGAATTTCTAAGGTGGCCCATTACCCTTTTTGTTCTGACTGAATGTAGTAAAGATGGATGCTGCGGTTTGGCGACATCAAGTTGATTCTGACTCACAGTAAGCCTGTGAACAACATGAAGAACCATTATTGCCTAGTCCTACACCACCCTCACAATTGTTGTAATTGAGCCCATTGTTGTAGCCACTCTGTCTTTGGCTCCTTAAGCTCTTCGTTTTCACTGACCCTCCTGCTTTACCAAGCATGATATTTTTCTTCCAGGTCTGGTCTTTCCTGATAACAAGTTCAAATTACATAAGATGAAATCTTACCACACTCACTTCCAAAGAGCATGCTGGCTGTACTTCTCCCTCACAGATTTGTTCTGTTACTTTCAGGATTCTTTGCCAATACTGCGATTCAGATGCCTCAATTTTTCTCTGATCTTCTTTATTCAAAATCCAACTTTCACATGCATGTGAGGTAATTGAGAACACCAGAATTTGTGTGAGTCACACCTTCTTCCACAAAATGACAGTTTGTTCTCTAACACTTTAAAGGTCTGGTGTGGCAAATTTGCCTGGTCTATTACAGTCTTTTATTTCTTGATTGGTAGAACTGATGAAATAAAAGTATCTTTTTTCAGAGTGGCCTGTCTTTATATGTCCAGACTGTAATGGGTGCTTATGCCTCCACTTAACTAGATCAATAACCCTCACATTAAAGGACAAAGATTTATGATAGGATTGGTTGATTCCATTTATAAGCCAGGTGTCATAATTTTCATGTACAGGAGTGTATATGAATGGTAAGCATTAAGAACCCAAAACTAACTTTAATATCACTAATATAATTCTTTTTTTTTTACTATTAACTCAATCTCTTTATTTTTATTTTATTTTATTTGGGGGGGCATCACTGCCCTCTGGTGGGAGTAGGAGGCCCAGCCTTGCTCCTGGAAGCTGCTGCTGGATTTGAACCGCCAACCCAATGGGCCGCAGTCCCGCACACAACCACTACGCCACCGGGGCTCAGAACTAATTTATTTCTTTTAAAGTTACCAATAATGTTTTCATTTATCAGGTTTGAATTGTAACACTGTAGACATTTGAGTAGACGGAACTAACTTTATTTAAGTGATATTATATAAATAATGCTCATTTCCTCATTGTTTTGTATGCTAATAGCAAATTTTCATAGCATATGAAGATATCTACAAGTATATGGGAGAATTTTAGCTTGGCACTTTTGAGATTATTAACCCTTGCTCTAGAACTTTTTGAAAGAATGTTTCAGATGTTCCAGACCTTATGATTTCTGTCACCACTACTTAACCCTGACAATATAGTGTGAAATTAGTGGCAAAAGACAATATATGAAACAAGGGGTGTGGCGTGCTGTAGTAAAAACTTCTATACAAAAGTTAGCCTGTGGGCCACTGTTCACTAGCCCATGCTTTCGAATGAGGGCAAAAATATTGAAGCATTAATTCCCTCTTTTCAGCTTCTCTAGTTCCAATTTCCCATTGATTCCATGCTCAAATCATATTCTTTTCACCAGCCTTCTCTCCCCTTCATCTTTTTATTTTATTTTTATTATTTTCTAAATTAAATGTCTTGTTTCCCAAACTATATTCTTGTGTTAAGTCTGTTTCTTTCATTTCCTTCCATTTTCCTCCGCCTATCATTCATTCTCTTAGCCTTGGTTCTCAATAAATAAGTCAGAGTTTGTTTCAACTCTTAACTATCATCATGAAGATATCTCAAACATAATTAATAATTTTTTTCTACTTCCCAACATCCTCCAAACAAACCAAAAAAATTCACTGCCATCTAAACAATTTCAACGCATAGCAATCCAATATAAGGTTTCTGAGACTGTGAATCTTGCCAGAGTAAATAACTGCATTTCCTCCTGTGGGGTAGCTGGTGGGTCTGAGCTGCTGATCTAGAAGTTCGCAACACATACCCAGTCCAAAGCATCCTGAGGGCTCCTAACATAGTGCCCAGTAGGTACTCATTGTAACTAATGGATGTTTCCTATTTTTTAACATTTTGAAGATTTTTAAACATTCATGAGATCAAGAAGTAGTTAGAATCACATGATTTACTAATACGGTGGGCACTGTAGTTGAAGGTGTGTCAGAACAATTGAAACCAAATATTTTCTCCAGTGAGACAATTAGACCTGTTACCCACTTTGGGAAATGGAAAGTGGAAAAGGACTTACAGACTAATGGAAGTAGAACCGCGTGTTAACAAATTTTCTGTACACTTTGGAGTTTTACTTATGATGGTTTTCTTATTTTCTAGTTATTCAACCTAAAATTACTAAAACTTACTTAAACTCCCCTGTAGTACTTTGACTTAGTATTAGGCAAATTTGGTAAATTGATTTTCAGAAAAAAAAACTCTTATGCTCTTTTGGAAAGATTAGTATTTTGTCTTTTGATAATTTGGGGTGGGAGTTGTGAATACATTTTATAATTAAATCCTTGCTAATGTGAAATGATGACTGTAAACCTCTTCCTTTTTTTCTTACTATTTTTCTTTCACTCACCAAACTCTGTTGGTCTGCTCGATAATAGGCATACGCGTAACTCTGAGAAAAAATTTTGTTTTGTTTTGTTTTGTTTTGTTTTGTTTTGTTTTGGGGGGGCATCACTGCCCTCTGGTGGTGGGAGTAGAAGGCCCAGCCTTTGCTCCTATGGAGCTGGAATTGAACCTCCATCCCAGTGGGCCGCTTTCCCGTGCACAACCACTACACCACCGGAGCTCAGCCGAGAAATAATTTTAAATGAATAAGACACTATTCTTTCCACTGAGGGACTTAACATATAAGATATAGGCTGTATCTATACAAATAAAATGTAGCATAAGAAACTACAAATAAGTGGTTTGAATGAACGTGGGACAATGTTCTGGGACCAGTTATTCATATAAGATATAGGCTGTATCTATACAAATAAAATGTAGCATAAGAAACTACAAATAAGTCGGGTAAAGTGGTTTGAATGAACATGGGACAATGTTCTGGGACCAGTTATTCATAATATCTTGTGCTTGCTAAGTAAGCCCACTATTATGATAGTATTATCCTAAAGTGGTTACCACCTAGCCAAAATCACTTTACTCAAAAAGAGTGGAACCTTTGAAAAATTGTTTTACCAGTTTTCTTAACAGATAAATGTTACACACAATTCTGTAACTCTTTGTTCTTGTTTTTGCATAGCTATTTTCTATACTTTTTAAAAAATCATTTTATTGGGGGCTCATACATCGTTTCTCACAATACATAAATACATATATTGTGCCACGCTTCTTCACATGCCTGCAGCTGTCATCATTCTCTGAACCTCCACCTTTCCACACGAGCTCCTGACATCAGCCTCCCATCCCTTCCCCTCCATCCTTGCTCCTCACTCCCCCATCAACTCTCAGTACTCTATAAATTATTATTATTTTGTCATAACTTACACTTCCCGATGTATCCCCTCGCCCTCTCCCCCAATGTCTGTCCCCACCCCCCCACCCCCCTGTAGGAGGTTATGTGTAGATCCCCGAAGTTGGCTCCTCCCTCTACGTCACTTTTCTATACTTTTTTTTAAAAAAAGGATTGTCTTTTATTTCTGTTAGAAATTATAATTTGACAATGTGTTTGTCATTTAAAATATTAAGAATCAGCATTCTGATTCTAGAGCATAGTTGGTGAGTTAAACCAAATCTCTATCAGGTTATTTCTTTAAAATATTGGTACAATGCCTTATTCTGAGAAACAAATGTTTATTTATATTCTGCTTGTTCTGATATCCTGGATTATAGGCTGCCTACTGTATTTCATGATATTGTTACTGCTGCAGCCTGTCTTCATATACATCAAACATTTGCATGGCATTTTGCCCTTGAACTGTCACTCTCTGTAAGTAAGTCAACACACACTTTAAGTAAAGCTGCACAGCATTTTCAAGCCTAATGTTATTTTCCACTTCTTTCTTTGGTATTAACAAAAATGATTCAGTCACTCAGGAAGACTAATCTGGCATGAATAATAGAAAGTACATCTGTCTTTTATCAAACTTTTAGAAATAGGACCGAGGCGGTGTCTTAGTCATCCCTCAAGTCATTTGCCGATAGCAAAGAACTGAGAAGCCCAACAAAACAGATACCATGCGAGACCCAGTGGAGCAAAGTGGAGGTTAGAGAATTAGAATGAGTATCAAAGGGAAAGAGAATGTGAGTGAGAAAAAAATGCAGAGAAACTCTTAACATATTGTAGGTCCTTTACCAGGTATCCTGATACAGCCAGGCCATATTCAGACATGCAAGCAGCCTAGCTAGGTGAAAGGCATAAAAGAGCCACTTCTGAAAATCTCCAGTAGAAACAGATACCATGTCAATAAATCCAAAGAGAGGCAAGGTAAGCACAATGTGAGCTCGACCTCAGGATAGAAAGTTCAGGAAGCTGGTGAGAGTCATAGGAAGCCAGAAAACAGAGCCAGAACTTCTCACCAGTAGCATCCCCTACTGTTGGGGCGTGGTGCGGGCAGAGCGGAGGATCCTTACAGTGGTGGCTGGAGATCATCCTCTACTTGACACACTATAAATAGTCTCCCCTGGTTGGGGTTTATAAGGAATGCCCTTGTGCCCACATCAGAGATTGAGGAAACAAACTTCCTTTTTATCCCCCCTGCCCTCCTAGGGACCAGTGGTGAGTCCCCAAATCTGATAATCATTTATTTCCATATAGCCCTTAGCTAGTCTGAAAGCA
Organism: Nesogale talazaci; assembly: GCA_004026705.1. Lineage (NCBI taxonomy): Eukaryota > Metazoa > Chordata > Mammalia > Afrosoricida > Tenrecidae > Nesogale > Nesogale talazaci. Next base: position 23,497 of record PVJH01025695.1, on the reverse strand, counting down.
CATGCTTTTGAGCTGCCAGGTCAGTGACTGGGCACATAAACCTGTCTTACCTTCATCCTTTGACAGAAGCTGTCCTGCTGGGTCTGCAACTGAAAACTCATACCCTCTTCAACCACCCCTGTGCCACCAAACTGACAGCCAGAAGCCAGAGATTCTGCTTATCCCCCTCTTGCCTTCCCCCTGGCAACTGAGTGTAAGCTTCCATGCCACCCTCCTGGTGCTTGGTGACCGCTGCACTTTCACCCTGAGCACCAGGCAACTGGTGGTGCACACTCAGCACCAAGCAAGTAACCAGTGAGAACACTCCCTGTACCCCTCCCCCTGTACCTAGTTGGACAGACATATCACCTTAGCACCAACCCCAATCACTGCCTGACAGGTACCATCTGTACTGCTGTCAAGTAACAATAACATCCTAGTATCCTCATCCAACATCCACTCAACTCCAATATCACACATCCCACTCCTGACAATTCCTGCAGGTTGTCTGCACTTGCACCGAATCCCCTAGGCACGTCACCAGATACTTAAGACACATACATCTAAAGACTAGCCTTTCCCTTGGGGCAGCAGTGCTTCTCCACAGATAAGGAGCTGCCCTGCCCTGATCACCAGAGGATGAACTCACTGGTAGCATCATCCTGGAAAGACTTCATGGTCCCACAAGGTGGAGGAAGAAACCCTAATTGTCCTCTCACCCAGTATCATAGAAAGAACCTGCTCTTCCAGCTCCATTAGGTCTGGTACAGGAAGATATTAAAAGCTCACCAAGGTCTCCCACATGCGTGTGTCTCACCTGTCATACGTAGATTAGAACCACAAGCAATAGCCAGGTAATACAAAGTAGGACAGACCTTCTAAAGAGAAAGGGAATTCCCAGATACATTGAAATAAAACCAAAAAATGGACACAAAATAAACATTCTTTTATAACCAATAAAGAAAGATGTTAATTAATGAATTAACATCTTAAAAACCCTAGCTACAGCATAAAATATGTAGTGAAGCACGTACAGGGCATAGTTATAGAAACTTCTCAGTTGTATCCAAACTCCATATGGAACTAGACTTACGAGTTAAGGACCACTCACACTAGCCGGTATGATCACAAGGATCAGACATCAGAAGACGCAAAACAATCAATCATATCAATGTGAATGAGGGGAATTGAAGAGGAGACACAGAAGGGCCACGAGGGAGTGAGGGGTGAGCCAGGGTACAGCATAGCACCGACAAACAGCTAACACGCCCCTAGTTCGTTAATGCTTCCCCACCCTACCCCTCCAGCCCTAACCCCAGATCTAGCTTACAAATCCAGTCATCCTGGAGCTTGTACACTGGAACAGATAAGAGCTCTTGACACACAGAATCTAGGACAGATACCCCCTCACTCCCAGGAACAGTAATAGGAGTAGCAATACCATGAGGGGAGGAAGAAGGTATGCGGGGGGGGAACTGATTGAAAGGATTTACACACACCCCAAAGGGAATGAACAATAGCAGATGCTGTAAAATATGAAAATAATATCTATAGTTTTTCAAGGGTTCAAAAGAAGGGAGGGGAGAGGAGAAAGGGGAAAAAGAAGAGCTGATATCAAGGCCTCAAATAGGAAGAAAATGTTTTGGAAATGGTGATGGCAACATGTACAAATGTGCTTGATACAGTTGATGTATGGATTGTTATACGAGCCCCCAATTAAAAAAAAAAAAGAGCCCCCAATCAAATGATTTACAGACCAAAAAAAAAAAGATCAGGACCAAAGTCTCCAGGGACATCTAAGTCAGAGAAGTGTAACTTATAAATACAATGTTCTACATACTACTGCATTGAGTAGTGTCTGGAAAGTCAGAAAAGCTGCTGAAAACTAATCTAAGATACAGCTGTTTCCACCAGGGAAAGTGAAGGAACCCCAGGGAAGCTATTAGTCCACAAGTCTAATGGCCCACATGTGTCACCGCCTCTTTTAACTTGAGACCAGAAGAGTGATAGGTAACCTCTACTCTGACCAGGGACATAATAAAATGGCCCCATTAGAATGGGCTAAAAATGTAAAGCAAAATTTTAATTAATAAAAGAGACCAGAAACTGGAAGGTCGCCTGAGACAGTCACCCTAAGGCACCTTTTTAATCTGGAACCAAACCCACTTCCAAATAAGAGTTGACCCTGCCCTGGAAAATAAACAATAGCATCTATGAGGCATTTACTCCTTAGAACGATAATCACAAGAACCAATGGACAACATCTACCCAAAAGCAAAAATGAGAAGGCCAGGAGAGGAAGAAACTGAACAGAAGGAAACAAGAAAGAGGGTACAATGGAATGTGCCGACATATTTCAGGGCTAGCAACCAATGTCACAGAACAATTTGAATAGTTGAATTACTGACTAGGAAGCAAACTTGCTGTGTGAACTTTTACCAAAGGTACAATAAATTTTACAATATTTAATAAGACTAAAAAAGTTTAGAGAATGAAAGATGGGCTCAATTTCTAAGTTTAGCATAAAAGATTTAGCTGCTTTCTGTCATGATAAATGTCAAAGTTCTCAGAAGAAAATAAATTACGAGACAATTTGACCAAGCTTTTCGCATTCTATTTTATGTTTATTCCAAAGTTGTTAAGGATTTCATTTTACTTGGAATCATAATCGAACTCATGGAAGCAACAGTCAAAAAATCAAATGATGTATTGCATTGGAAAAATCTTCCTAAGACCTTTAAAATGTTGAAAGCAAGAATGTCACTTTGAGGGCTAAGGTGTGCCTGACCCATGTCATGGTTACTTCTGTTTGCTTCATATGCTTATGAGTTAGACAATAAATAACCACACAAGACTAGATGCATTTGAACTATGGTGTTGGAAAATACACTGGAAATACCGTGGACTGCCTGAAGAGCAAACACAGGAAGTACAACTAGAGTACTCCTTTAGAGGGAGGATGGCAATGTCCCTGAAAAAAGACACTGTGCTTGGTAAAGTAAAGGGACAGTGAAGGAGAGGAAGGGCCTCAAGAGCATGGGCTGACATAATGCCTGCAACGATAGCTTCCAGCATAGCAACAAATATGGGACTGGCTAAAGGATTCCTTCTACTGTGCTTAGGAACCAATTGTACGGCACCGAACAACAGTCACATCAGGCTTGACCTTGGCTTTGCCTTTATTCTAAGTGACTTGGTTGACAATGCTTAATAGCTCTCCTTTGTAGTTCATCAACTCTATTATACTCAGAATACTATAATTCAGAAAGGTTGGCTTTCACTCAGGATAACATTTTAGGATGTTAAGGTTCCTCTATTAAATATTGAACTCATTTTTATATACTGCATAAACTGTATGAAATACTAGAGTAGAATTTTCATTACATTCAAATCTAATTCACATGTATTTGTAATCCTATGCATTTGACATTAAACAATTGCATGCCAAATATGGAAATAGAAAGCTCTTATGTCAGGGGACTTCTTAAATTTTGTGGGGAAATTCTATGAGCTTTTAGTCCCATTTCTCCCAGGAGCTCATTATTCGATATGGGCATTGTAGCATACTAAAGTAGGAGTAAATACTCTTTCATCTCACATTTTGTGAGTTTTAAATTACAAATGTAGTAAACTTTTGTCATCCTTGTGTAAAATGTCTTCCTTGGGAGTTGCCCCACACTGGAATTTTTAGTATAATTTTCTCCATATTATTTTGATGTCTTTCCTGGATAGTAAAATGGTCTTGTCTTCAAGCTATTCAGCAATGAACTTTGCATAAAATGGTAATCTACCAAATGCGCTTTGAGTAAATGGTGTGAATACAGATGAACATAAGTTTGAAAGGGTACAGTATATAAATAGATCATCTTATTCTTTTGCATAGGATCAGGAACTAAAAATTAGAAGCTAATTGTATAGACCTAGAAGATAGCTATATGATTGATGGGAACATTATGCATTGGAAGAATTACATACTCCTAAAGTAAACATTAAAAACCAGTTACTTGGGAGCTGATTCTGATAAATGTGTAGAATGGTAGGTACCCCTTGCGTTTTCGGTGGCTGGTTCTTGGAAGTTGCTTCCCAAGTCTTTCTTCGAAGGTGCCTGGTAGTAGATTCTGGTCTCCGGTTCTTCTCTTGGCCACCGAGCACATGAACGTTTGTACCACCAGGGACTCCTGTGAGATGGAGGAGTAGGGGATAATAATAAACCTAATAAACCCAAGTGTGGCTAACATGAACTGTTATGTTCATGAAAAATGTGTACTGAATATCTGGCTTTATATTTTCTTCGTTTAATAGTACCTCACTTGTTTAGCTTTTCAAATTTAGAAGCAATTTCCTCATTTTGAGGTTACGTAAAGACAGAAGTTTAATTTTAAGCAAAGAGAAAATGGATTTACATTTTCATCATTACTCCTTTTTCTAGAGACTATCTTAACATATTTTCTGAACACCTCTGTCAATATCTGGTTACATACAAGTTGGTATAGCATAACAATGAAACATATTCTGCAGAAAACACAGTGGTTGGAAGGTACCATTATTCCTATAATAACCAGCAGGGAAGTTCCATGAAACACAGTGAAATGGGAAATCAGCAGTAGTTTTTGCCTTCAGTGGGTTATGCTTCTCCCAGTGGTCCATCGGCATATGAACACTATGTCCTGGTGAAATGGAAGAAGTTTTCATTAGACCACATATAAATTCTTAACTGCTAAATTACTTCACGGATCCTCTTCGTTTCCTGTGAAAACAGCAGGGCATCATTTCTTAGAAACATAACACCTGTCAACTCTTAAGTTTCGTACATTATCATTTCTCTGAAGAAAGGCGCTTTCTTTAATGGCTTTCTGTCCTCCTTCCCTGATGGGCATTAGACTTCATTTTGCATCTTCAGAATGTGACTTTGAGCCAGTTACTTCACCTCTTGTAAAAGAAAAGCATATACATGGGAAAAAATATGATTAGCAATATGAACTTATCCCTATTAAGTCAGAAGTTGACTCTTAATGTAGTAGTAAAGTCGGAAAGCAAAAAAGAAATTTTCTTTTCTTTCACAAAATGTTCTTAAGATCTTAATACCTTAGGCGATAAAGATTAAGGATTGTTAGTAGTAATTTCCTGTTCTACACATTAGGATACATTGCGAAATATGTTGTGAATTATTGTTTAGATAATTATATAGCCATAAAGCAATGTCACTGTGAAAATTATTTGTGGTTTAAAATTTTTAGACTTTTATATAAGTGATTCAGCACTATATTGCCTCACTTTTCTTAGAGATTTTCTTATGTTCAAAGACTATAAAACATCTGTGATTAATTTCACCTGTCTCTGCCTACAACATTCAGATATTTTCAATAACATAATTTCAGACCACCCCCCCCATACATACCACAGTGTGTAAAATGATGATAATAATAGCATGGTCAAATAGGATTACTGTAACATTAAATGTAAAATGTTAGCATAGAGCCTAGAACATTTTAATCGCTCTACAGACATTTTCAAGTATTAGTTGTAGTACTATTGTTTCTGAAATGTTAAAGTAGCAGATAAAAGAACTAATTTTGTTCTCTCCTTATATTTCTAAGGCCTGACCTTGCTAGGAGATTTATATTCTAAATCATTTCATAGAATACTTTGTTACATGAAAGATAGATGATTTAAAGATACAGCATCCATGCATTGTCCTCAATACCCTTTTTCCCAAGGTAGAAATTTGTTCCAAGCCCTCCCACCACCACCACCACCACCACCACCACCACCGCCTGACTCCTCCAGAGCTCTTAGTTCTTAATTTACTAGAAAACATGGAATGGTGAGGACCGATAGAGACAGCCCATCCATTTCTTAGTACCTCTTTTCTACAGCTGCTTTCTTCTCTTTGTTTTTCCTTCATGCAATCTGTAATTGATTCACTTACAGATCCCTTACTTTCAGTCTTACAGACTCTGGCCCTTTCTTATTAGATTCTCTATAGATAGCTGCAGTTTGGGGCTTGGGAGAAAATGGCATAATATTAAAAACAGAAAAAAACAGGGGTACTTGCTTAAATCCAGAGGAAACTCCTTGGCCTTCCACATTACCTGGTCATCCCGGTTGTCTATCTCGTCATCTAAACCTCATTTTGTATGGGCACAACGTGAAGGATTCATGTGTACCATCTAAGTAGATGGGCTAGCCTCCAGACCTGGCAAATTCCAGCAGTACTGTTTTCCCTTCTGCTCTGTTCACCTTCTCTTTATATATGGAACCACTGCACAGAAAGTTCTTGGAAGAAAAAAGTTTGCTCCATCAGCCAGCAGAAGTGGTTATCAATGTATACGTTCTATAATTAAGCTACTGTTGTCTTCCATAATAGTATTTAAGCTTTAATGTATTTCTGTGCTAATTTTTCTCCTTCCTTAATTTCAACATTTGATTTTTTTTCTAGTTTTTTTGGGGGGCATCACTGCCCTCTGGTGGTCATGGCAGTTACCCAGGGCTGCTCCTGAGAGCTGCTGGATTTGAACCACCAAGCCTGCGGGCCGCAGTCCCACACTCAACCACTTCCACCACCGGGGCTCAGTCCCTTGATTTTTATCTAGTATGTACATCAACTAATAAATGTTATATTAGAATCTCATTCATTGACTAAGTCCACATCCTATAAGGAATTGTGCTCCATATTGAAGGTATAGATATTGGAATCATTCCCACAATATACCAAACTGTTCGTTTTTCTGAGAGTCGCAAATAAAAAGGAGCTTCAACATGTTGGCAATACAATGGAAGTAAAAGATAGTAGAATTATCCGCGACCTTCTGGAAGCCCCCACATATATAAGCGTGCCGAGCGACTGTGAGACAATCAGCCTGCTCATTCCATTATTATCTCTATGTTATTAGCTCCTTTATAGCTTACATATCGCTGTATTAAGAAAGGCCGGGACCAACAGGAGGAAATAATGACATTTATACAATACATCCATTTGTCTCTTTTCAGGACTTGCTTCACCCATGTTTTCATTTTAACTTTTCCATGTTTTATTGAAAATGATAAATCAGAAATTTTATAAGCCTCTGATTTATCACTTCAATTTGCATGGGAAATGTAAAAGTGGTCTAGTTAACTATGAGATTTGCCCAAACAGGAAAGGGACAAGTTCTCTTCATTCTCTCCTTCCTTACCCAATTATTGCCCACATCAATCTTTATCATGCCTTTGTAAAATGTACAAGTTTGTTTGGGGTTTTAAAAATCATTTTATTGGGGGACCGTACAACTCTTATCACGATCCATACATCCATCCATTTTATGTCAAGCACATCTATACATTTGTCACTCGTATCATTCTCAAAACATTTGCTTTCTGCTTGAGCCCTTGGTATCAGCTCCTCATTTTTACCACTCCTTCCCTACTCCCCTCGTCTTCATGTACCTGTTTGTTATTAATGAATGAAATAGAGATGATATCTTAATCACAAAGTCGTACTTATTATGGGCTCAGATTATCAAAGTCTATTTTTCCATGTAATATTTACTTGTGACATATTGCACTTCTCTGTGACCATTTTGGAAGGAGCCCTAGTGGCACTGTGGGATAAACGCTGCACAGCTAACTGCAGCATGGCTGCTCAAACCCACTCACTGTTCCTTGGAAGAAAGATGAGGTTATCTTCTCCCCTCGAGGTTTGCAGTCTTGGAAACCTTAAGTTAAAGAGCAGTTCTGGACCGAGCCGCGGTGGCGTAGTGGTTGAGTGCGGGACTGCAGCCCACCGGCTTGGCAGTTCAACTCCAGCAGCAGCTTTCCAGGAGCATGGCTGAGTAGCTCCCATGACCACCAGAGGGCAGTGATGCCCCCACAAAAAAGAACAGTTCTACTCTGTCTTAGAGGGTTATTATGAGGAGGGATCTATTTAATGGCAGTGAGTTTGTTTTGGGTAGGACCATTTTTAGTGGTCAGTTTAGGAAGCATAAAGAAAAAAATCGGTTTTTATCTAATAAAGCATTTACGAAAAATTTTAATGTCAGTATTTGAAACTGTTATATTTGGCTTCATTCATAATGCTATGTCTCTCACCCATATTTGGGAGACAGTGAAAATAAGAAAGAATATAGCTGCTAGCTTGTCATGGCTTGCTGTGTACTCTATGTTCTATAACGTGTGCCTTGTCAGGTATTAATCTCTAATGCAGCATGGGGATTGTATCCTGTGTGATGCCCACTCTGATACTTAGCCATACTCAGCATGTGAGGGAGAGGGAGAGTATGCTTAAAATGTTAGGTTCATTTTATACAAATAAAATGAACTGGGACTTTAATATCGATAATGTTGTTCATATCATAACTGAAGTTTTGATACAGAAGCTTCATAAAATTGTAAAGTACATCTGGAAGGTAAATGTACAACAATAATAAAACATTTTAAAAGAATAAATGATGAACAATAATGTTCATATCTATGTTAAAACATTGTCTAAAGTATAATGACTAAGACAACATTGTATCAGCATAGATATATGAAAAATATTGATTTAAATACAATATTTTATCAAGAAATAAGCTATATATATTTATAGTATAGGAAAAGTAACATTTTCAATTGAGTGAAAATAATAAATTATTTTTAATCAGTGGTGCTAAAACAATTGTTAGATACTCATACTTTCTCTTATAGCAGAAGTCTCAGAGGGAGGATCTTAATAAATTATTCTATTTTTCATCAATTATTGTCTGATCATGCTAAATAGTAACTATTGAAAATTTGAAAAGTGTTAAACAATTTTTAAATGGAATGCACAAGCTATATACTTCAATATCTTTATTAAGTTTAATGTATATATATAGCATATTTGTTTCTTCTGTTAAATCCCAAAAGTAACATAAAGGTTGTTATTATTTCATAATTTTTATCAAGACCTCCTGAATTTCCAAGACCCTTTGCCTTTAATTTCACTCTATGTAATTCTGCTTAGCAATCAGCAAATTATTGTTAAAAGACACTGTGGAAACCTGGAGGGAATGGCTTGAAATACCTATGGTGAGTTTTAGTATACCTTAACATACAAAGAACCATTAGAAATCAGTAAAAACAAAGCTAAGAGCTTAGGAAGCCCTATAAAACATTTGTATTCTGTTCCATGAGTATGAACAGAAAAATCACTATGAATAGAAATGATATAGTAAGTCTGTGTATTTTATTGAGAAGTGTCTCCTCAGCATTCAGCATCATTGTCCATACTTACTAAGCAGTTGTTAATTGAACCAAATAAAGATTGGGGGAAAGTCAAGATAGCAAAAGAATGACTGGGTAAAACAGAAGAGATTGTAGTCATAACCAGTAATATTTTTGTGATATGTAATTCTGATGTAGGATTCATTATGTCACGTACTGTTTGTGTATTTTATGTGTACTAATTCACATAACCTTTTCAACTTCATTTTGTTGTTGAGGGGATGGGGGCATAGAGAGACTTATTTATCCTAGATCACATAGCTAATAAATACAGTACTTGATGATTAGTACCATTATCAGGTAATCTAGCTCCAAGTAATTATCAGATAATCTAGCTCTTTTAAAATTTGAATGTTTTGTAATGGGTTGAAGCAAATATATTTTCCATTTTTGTAGCTCCAAATGCAATATGATTACTATTGATATGGATGAAGCTCTTCCCTGACTTTGAGCTGGGGAAGCAAGATGAGATGAATTGTAAGCAAAGGCTGGCAGAATCCCTTTAGATGCTGTGCAGACACAGACAAACGAGTTATTCTGCGAAAACATGCAGGGCTCACCCCACTTTAAGCTTGCTTAATTTTATTTTTTGTTGTTATTAATTGGCGTACTTCCTGCATGGTGTTTTCTTTTGGCCCTCAGCTGCCTTATGAACTTTGGCTGACACTCATCTTACTAGTTCTGCTGACTCCTGCCACTGTGGAGTGGGGCTATAACAACCAGCAATCAAAACTAGCAAAGAAAAGAAAACTCCGTACCACCCCACTTCCTTCTGTTTGGTCTGGGCCACCCCCTTTCAGCTCTCTGGGCATGTGATATTACATGATAGAGGAAATAAGCTCAAGTCTAAGGTGGCAAAATGTTACTTGGGATCTTTTTCTGTTTCTATGTTTTGGAAATGTCTCTAAGTATAAGTAACACATGGATGTCACATACAGAAATATTTGGAATGTCTTCACAGTTATTGCCCAAGTCATTTTAGAGAGATAATTGTGAGAATAATGATAGCAATTACGTTTATTTAGCTAGTTATAGCTTACAAATTACTTTCTCATACAGTATCTCACAGTAGCCAAGGGAGGTAATTATCACTGTTTTATGGGTGAAGGAACAAAGACGTAGCAAGGATGTATGTATTTTCAGAGCTTGGATTGAGGTTCAGACCTACTCCCCACCTTTCTTTTTTCATGCAGTGCTGATAAATGTAATGCATCAAGATAATATTTTGCTAATACTGCATAATAATAGAAACACATAGGATTCTAGTGCAAGTTTTAACTCATTTACCTCTGTGAGATTTGTATAAATCAACTAGCCTCTTGGCTCTCTGAAAATTTCTGTGGTAGCCTAGCATCTTTGTATGGTCATGCTTGTAATTATAAGGAGCCCAGGTATCACTGTGCGATCAGCATTGGCTGCTAACCCCAAGATTGGTGGTTCAATCCTACCTACCCCTTTATGAGAGAAAAATGATGACTACTCCAGTAAACATTTCCATTCTCAGGAACCTTATAGAGAGCCATTATGATTTAGAACTGACTCAGTAGCAGTGGGTTTAGTTTTGTGGTTCTAGGGTTATTATGCTATAGTTAGTATAAATAAAAAAATTATCATTTTAATATAACATACAAAAAATAGTCACCATCAGACTCACCACTATCATGTAACTTAAAATAATGTTTCCCAAGCTCTCTTAGTTTCTTTGAGGAAAACCATTTTTAAAATTATGTCTTACCTAGAACCGTCACTTTATAATCTAATAGCTACTTGGCTGCATTCGGATCTTACTAGATTCTTTGGGGAAAGGCGGGGCTAAGGAAGAGGACCTTTAAGAAAGACAAGCCATGGGGTTTTTCCTCCTCAAACTCTCTGATCTGATTTGTTCGCTTTAAGCACAGTTTCCTGAAGGATAAAATGGAATAAAAAGTAATCCTGAAGAATACACCGTTGCTGCTTTGTGTCCCCCTCAGCCATGCACTAACTCAGCTTTCTCTTATAGCATGCCACCGTTGACCTTTGCTGATGACTTACTGGATTTATTCTCCTCCTACGTGTTTATTTCTGACTGACGTTCCTGCCAGACTTATGTTTCTCTGTTCAAATAGTTCTAAAGCCTAGGCTAATACTTTGATCTTAATCTGGTGTGTAGGAGCTTGCTTGGGAAGAGTATCAGAATAGGACAAGACTAACTTTCAAATACAGGGTATCGACCCCTGGGGTAAAACCAAGAAAATATCCGATGTGAAATCTAACTCGTGACTCACAGACTGATCCAGAAGCACCAAGGAGAAGGAAGAATTTATATTGGATGGAAGGGGAGCCCAAGAGATAAGAGGATGGAATGAACCGGGGCTGAGTGCCAGGGGGGCTAATAAGAGACCAGGCCTGATGAGAGGCCCCTAGAGTACAGACAACTTTTCCAAGTACACCCCTGGATTCAGCTCTGGGAGGAAGAGAACAATTGGATATACCCAAACTGCTTTACAGTTCCACCCTAGACTTTGGGGCTTTATATCTCACCTGGATTCAATTCTGATCTTTTCTTTATGAACTTGGCACTGATTCACTATGAGACTTAACTTAACTGAAAAAGAACATCCTGCCAAAATTTTCTCTCAAGGTTTACTGGGCCCACCTTCAACTACCTCACCTAACTAGTGCACTGCTTAGGTCTTCCCACAGTCTGATTTGAAAGACATTCTGTTTCATTGGAACCGGAGGACTCGTGCTTTGGAGAGCATGGGAGAAAATGTCAAATGTGAGTCTGGAATGGGATGTGTAAGTCAAGGAAATCAAGGGAAAGAGGAGGGAGAACTATTCTACCTATCTGGGCAAGAGTGGAAAGTAACAAGTGCCCATCTAGCTGAGAAGCAACAAAGCCCACATGGAAGATGCACATCAGCCTGTGTGACCACAAGATGTCAAAGGGATCAGTTATCGGGCATCAAAGCACTAAAAATCAATCATTGTGAATGAAGGGGAGTGCGGAGTGGAGACTTAAAGTCCATCTGTAGGCAACTGGACATCCCCTTACAGCAGGGTCGCAGGAAGAGATGGGCCAGTCAGGGCGCAATACAACACCATTGAAACAAAACTTTCCTGTAGTTTTTTAATGCTTCCTCTCCCTCACTATCATGACCCCAATTCTACCTTACAAATCTAGCTAGACCAGAGCATGTACATGGGTACAGATAAGAACCAAAAACACAGGGAATACAGGACAGATAAACCCCTCAAGACCTATAGTGAGAGTAGCCATACCAAGAGGGGAAGGAGAAGATAGGGGGAGATTGGGGGAATTGATCAGAATGATCTATATATATAACCCCCTCCCTGAGGGAGACAACAGAAAAGTGGGTGAAGGGAGGCACCGGACAGTGTAGGACATGAAAGAATAATAATTTATAAATTATCAGGGGTTCTTGAGGAAGAGAGGGGAATGAACTGATACCAAGGGCTCAAGTAAAAAGAAAATGTTTTGAGAACAATGGTAACAATAAATATACAAATGTGTTTGACACAATAGATGTTTCCTTAAATCACCCATAGAACACTCTGGCCAAAAGGTCTTCAGGATATTTCATAATTATCTTACCCATTTCTTCCAGTGGCATTATCAAAGACAGAAAGCAATGTTAAAAAAAATAAATTCAATGAGACTTGTATATCAGCTTTAGAATCTGTTTACTCACTCCTCTCCCAAGAACTTCCACTTTTCTTATTTGGAAACATTTTTGCTGATCCAAAAATTCTTCACTTCGTCTAGACCTTCCACTCTCTTTTAACTCTGTCTAAATGATGTTTCCAGATTCGGGATGTCGAAGTCACATATCTTCTCTGAAGAGTTAGGAGACAATATAGTTGTTTTCTTTAGAGATGATAAAGGCTTGGACCATGACAGGTGCAATGTGAAGGCTAGCGAAAGGGTTGAATTCAAGAGCTGTTTCAGAAGAGTAATGATAAATTACTGATTCACCTCAGAGGGTAAGGAAAGGGGAAGAGTGAAGACAATGTGGAGAGTAGTTCTCTAACATCGAGAGGTAAGTAAAAGTTATTTCTATGAACCGAGATAGGAAAGATGAGAAACAATTGCAGATGGGCTGGAGTGAGGAGGTATGGCATATGTTTTAACCTTATTTGAGTTTAAGGTATCTATAAGACATTTAGGAAAACCAATCTGGAAAAATCTAATTGAACTATTGGGCTGGAAGATATAGAACAGGCTGCCACCGGGGAGAATTAGATTGTCTAAGGAGAGAGGAAAGAAAGATGTAGTGTCTGTATAGAGAACAGCATTCAAAGGCTTAGAAGACATCAACCTATTCAAAGAGACTTCAAAAAATATAAATGAGCTTGGAGCCATTTCTTTAATATTGTATATGAAAATCTTTTCCATAAACTACTTTCTGAATCTCTTTCTACCAACTTTAAAGAATATCTCCATGGTCCCACCCCACGCCCCAAAATGACTAGGCTTAAGTCTTCATTATTCTTCATATCTGAGGGGCAACTTGCTAAGAAATAGATTGTTTGTATTTAATATTACTAAAAGAGGCTTTTTAAAAAAAATGCAGTTAAACTCTTTTACTTTTTTTCCTGGTTAAGATTTGGAGATTACCATAAATATTGCAGTAACAATATTCCCTGTTAATGAAGGCAACTACCACATCCGCTACCCACCCCACCACTCCCAACCCCACCCCACCACCACCCACCACATTGCCCCATTTGCTTCTGGAATAGATGTGTTGATGGAGAGCACCCGTTTTGCTGACATGTTCTAAAACTTAATGTTTTGATAAATTGACCTGAGAATAAGAACTGATTGAAAACTTTTCGGTTTCTCACTGGCTGAAGTAAGTATTGGTGAGGAAGATAGAATTAAATAGAGAACACTGCTATCAGTTACCAGCTGACTGGCAAATGCATTATTGAATCATCAAAAATAAAAGCTATTTTTTTCTCCCTGACTAATCCAAAAGTTCAGATTTCAAACACTGCTAATCCCTAACAAATGAAACAAAGGTACCTTATGTAATGTGAAATATTATAGTAGAAAATGAAAGTCTTTAGTTTTTGTCACTAGCAGATTAAGCCTACTTTTTATTCTATGTGCATAAAACCCATATGCATATTACATAAAACAGTGGCTTATTGTAGAGAAGCTTACTAATGATTTCAATAAAGCTTCAAAATAGAAAAAAATAGATTCAGGCAGAACAGAGTTTTATCTATAATAAACTAAAACCACATTACTGTTGTCATTATATTGGATAATAACACAGGGGCAAATAAAGAAATAGTGTAAGACATTTCTTTTCTGAAGCAACATTAATGGCATCTGGAACTAATCAATCTATTTCATTCAAATTTTGTATTGTGATCCTTTGGGAAAGCATTTGGCTTTCATTTGTAAGAGTATGATCAGCGATGCATTTACTAAGTACCCAGATAATAGAAAAACTGTATGATGAAATACCTACGCAACTAGAAAATGTATCTTCAAGTATTTTCATGTATTTTCAAGTTTGTCTTCAGAAAGCTATTAATGATTTTTAGAGAGCAAGAGAGAAAAATAAAATTGCTAAAGACCATAAAAGCCTGTTGAAAGGATATCAGTGTTTAATCTTGTCTCTTCTGAAAGTCCTGGACTTCAAATAGTTTTACCCTTAATATCACTGCTAATGAAAGGAAAATGGTAAAGACTTCTGTCTTAAAACTGGAAACACTAAGAAATACATACAGAGAAAATACTTTTTATAGTCAGAGTCATCTAAAAATAGTGTGGAATGTATTTAAAAGATAATGAATTGGGAGGAAATAGATTGTTCAGTGGTGGGCATAAAAATTCTTATCAGTTTTGTAAGTGGAAAATTGAAGTCATCTCATCATAGCTCATTTTTGCCCTTCAGCTCATAAGCTAAGGTCTACTAAGAAGTCTTCTGATGTGGAACCCAGGACCTTTGCTCCTTGACAACTCCTCTTCTTCACATCTTGCTGAAAACTTAAAAGGTTCCAAAATATACTAGGCACTAGTAGTTATATGTGAGCAGCTCTGAGCATCTATAGATACAGGTATGTGACCAGCAGAGATCCAATGACAGCCTAGGAAGCTCTCTAGGGTCTGACTCAGTGGTACACAGGAGCAGCAACTGGTCACAACTGAAGGGCTTCACCACACCCCTCTTACTTTGTGTACCTAATAGGATGAGTCGTACATGGTACCGGGAGGCCCCTTATTATTGGAAACAAGCATATCAGGTTGATAACTACAAACGCAACTCCTTCCTCTGTGTTTCAAACCATGCTAATCACACCCTGTTTCATAATGGGACTCTGAAATGTTTCCTAGGAGCAGAGAAATATACAAGAGTTCCAAGTTATGATAAATTATGTGAAGAGAGCGGTGTAATTTTATGCTCTATGTTTGTTTAGTGTTCTGCATTGGACTCAATTGGCATTTTGCCACTCTAGAAAACCATAGGTGGTGACACTACAAATATCACCTGTGCTCCAGCCATCACAAAAAGTGGAAACACATTGCCTTCTGTTATCAGTAAGGATCATCTGGATTATGCCTCAGTAACAGACAACATGAAAACTTTAGAAGCTTTAAATAGCTAAATATGTTTCTCATACAGTCCACCATGGGGTCAGGAATCCAAAGGCTGGGACCTTGACAAGTCACGCGATGGCTCTTAAAAGGATGCCCCACCTCTATTGAAATTTCATTAAATGAAGCCAGTCACATAACTGTGCCCAAGTCCACCATGGCGGAATGTATTCTTCTTCTCAAAGCTCCATGTATTTGTGACCAGTGAACACCACCCTATTTCAAATTTGATCTCTAGTGCCAATAAAGTGGGTTCCAAAACCGTTTCCTTAATGTATTATTTGAAAAACCACTCCCTCACCCCCCCAGATTTATTATCCACAGTGAATCTCACATGAAAGTTCTCATTTCCTCCATGAAATTCTCACAGTCGTTCTGGACTCTGGGGTAAAACGGATTCATAATTATCTCTTTTAGGAGACTGCAGATTGATTGGGGTCAAAAGAGCATGAAACTTCTATAAAATCCTGCCGAACTCCTGTTGTTTGCTTAATGGATTTTTTTCTAAAAATTGCTTTTTACATAAGTTACAAAACTATCTTTTTAAGTAGAAAAACTGTTAATGAATCATAAAAGATCATTTGAAAGCTCATTACACTTCTTTTTCTTGATTCTAATCATCTGACCCCAGCTTCTTTCTCTAGTGACTTTTATTATATAAATGACAAGGGTTACTGCACTCTTTGATGATGAGCCACTAAGCAGCTGTGGGGATTGCACAAACAAGTGTGCTTCAACACGGCAAGTTTTCATGAAAGAGGTGGGACCTTAATCACAAATTATTTTTTAAATTAAGATATGTTTTTTATAGATTTAAAAAAAGTATTTAGAAGATTTCACAAAGGGTAGTAACCTTGAGAATTAGAAGTAAATAAAAAAGTGTTTTAAACAACTAAAATATAAGGACGGTGCACAAGGGAAATTTTAAAAGAATAACATGTTTTCATGGCATATTAAACAACTACTATGTATCAGATTTTGTGCTAGGTGCCAGGCATAAGATCTGATTCTCTCTGGGTGGGAGAAAAAATCACAAAGGAGCCTTTCCAGCATTTGGTATGGTCTGGAGGAAGCCGGAAGGTTCCAAGGGAGACTTATCCAAATGGATCAGATGGCAAATTCCATTAAGGAAAAACGAGGGCAGATGGGGAATAGGAAGACAGAAAGCAATAGACCTCTTAGAGGCTCATCTAAATCTATACCTGTCTGTGTTTATATTTCTGCTAGGACCTCCTTCTATGCTTCATATTTGACCTATTCATTGAAATCCACCGTCTCTAACTAAATTGTGAGAAATATAGAATGTTAGAATTGTAGGTTGAATTCTTGGACAGATACTGAGGAAGCCTAAAATTTTACCTTCTCGGTGTTAAGGAGATTGATGGACAGCAAGTGACAAAGGGGTCTTTGTTTTGTTTGTCTTGTCATTGAAGATGGGATGTGATTTCTTTATGACAAAAGCAGCAACCTTGCATCACTTCTGGCCACTTTAATTTAGCCAAAAACCCATCTCTGTTGAGTGATGGGTTCCTGTTTCATTAAGAAGGAGTTCAGGGTCAATGAAAAATGCTAGCAGCTCTGTCATCCCATTAAGTAACTTGGACAGTCAGAGTCAGCATTTGCTGCAATCTTGGGAACATCAGGAAGAGTTATATCAGAGGACAAAATTCAATGGCTGTTGGACCCAAATTCACTTATGGCTACAAAGAATAGAGCTTGTTGTATGCAATAAACGGCTAAACTGTGGACACATAAATTTAGTTGTCTTCTTGCCAACTGTAAAAGATGTGTTACACAATCAGTCTTGTGAGTATTGAGTTAAAGAAAGGACAGGCAAAAACATTTGGGGAAAAACAGAACATCAAACATGTAAGAACAAGGATTAAATCAGTAAGAATGAGGGGGAGAGCAGGGTGGGGACCCAAAGCCCACTTGTGGGCAATTGGACATCCCCTTACAGGGGAGTCATGGGGAGGAGATGGGTCAGTCAAGGGGCAATGGGGTAGCAATGAAGCATAAAACTTTCCTCTATTTCCTCCCCCCCAACCACCACGGTCCCAACTCTGCCCTGCAGTTCCAGCTGGACTGGAGGAGGTGCATTGGCGGAGATGGGAGCTGGAAACGCAGGGAACTCGGGGTGAATGAACCCCTCAGGGTCATTGGTGGGAGTGGAGTTGCTGGATGGGTGGAGGGAGGGTGGGGTAGAGAGTGGAAGCCAGCTATGGGGATCTGCAGACTGTCTCCTATCTGGAGGACAGACGTAGGGAGGAGTGGGCAGGGGGAGATGTCGGGCAGTCTAAGATATGACAAAACAATAATGCTTGCAGAGTAATGAGGACTGGGGAGTAGGGGAGAAAAGTTGGGAGGGGAAGGAAAGGGGGGCTCATATCAAGGGCCCAAGTGGAGAGGCAGATAGATGTTAGGAGAATGTTGATGAGGACAGGCAGGTGGGGGTGCTTTGCACAGTTTATGTAACTATTTATTGAACTATGTATGATGAAAAGCGATCTATGAATGCCCAATAAAATGATTAAATTTTTAAAAAAAGAACCCTGACTAGGGTCCAGTATAAGTAAATTTCTCTTTAACTTGACTGATTTTCTATTGTGTACCTCTCTAGCAGCCTATATGTAATTCACATTCCTGGATTCAAAGGCCGCCTCCTTTACTGTAACATTACCTCTTTCGAGGCCTTCTCTCTTGTACTCATCCTAAATCGGATCCAGCCCATTTCCCTTACACTCAGTTCCTATAGCCTGCTCTTTTCCTCACTAATAGCTGATATAACCACCAGAAAGTATAGTACTTGCATATTGCTTGCCTCTCTCACTCATTTCTAAGGTCCATGAGAAAAAAGTATCTGTTTCTTCTGTGTATTGCTGTATCTCAGTAAAAATGTATTAAATGGTCTCTAAGCCATTTCCAACACCGCTACCAAGGCATGATCTGGCAGAACACATTTTTTGGAGGAAGCCATGTCACAGAACAGAAGGTATACAACGCTCTGGATTCAGAATCCCTTCTTCCCCCTCCCTTTTTTTCCTAATATCTGTCTGATGGTAAGATGACTGTGTTTTATACATAATCTATATACAAACTATACTAAAATATAGTTAATTTCATAAATTAAGTATGAAATTACACCCTTTGTCCAGAGACTGCATGGTGACCTTTGAACAAGTGCCCACTGGAAGTTGATTCACCTGTGTTCTGGGCCAGTTAGTGCCACTGACCTCTTTGGAGAGCCAAGTCTTCTATGCAGAGTGAGGGGTCAGCATGGCGGCTGTCAGCATAGCCTTCCATGACATAGCATACTAATTCTGATTATGTCTGGGGAGTGTTTCTACAAATCTCATTGAAAGTGAGAGCATCTGAGAGATGGAATTTACTTATATTAGATTTTTGTTTAGTTTGAGGTAGTATGCTGTCAAGAAATGTTGTTGGGCTGTGCCTAGGACTGAAAGTAATTTTTTCCCCCAAGGGCTCACAGCATCTGTCAAGCAAGGAAAGGAAACATGGCCAGTTGGTAAATTAATGGGAATGTCTTTTCTGTTGGTCCTCATTCCATATCAAGAGAATTTAAGAAGAAGAGCATAAATTTGGTATTTCATTTATCACAGCTTCTCTTTAATATCTTCCTCTTTAAAACATAGCTCATGTTTGAGTTGTGTAAAGACAGTTGTTTCTTTTTCTAACCTCTGTTCTCTTTTGTTTTGTACTCAGGGTACATAAAAATAAATGGCCAGAATCATAATTTCATTTGTTAATTTTATTTTCTAGATTGAAAATATAATCAAAGTTTATTGTTGTGTTTCAGACAAGAGGACATGCTAACAGTGTGTGACAAACTCTGTATAGGAAGCATAGTTTTACTTCTACTTTAGTCCTAGGTTTTCTGACACCTGTGTTGTCCATACATAAAGCCCCTGACTGCTCCCAGTATGTTCCAAAGAGCAAAGTGACCCTCACTGGGGCATGCACAGCCCTAGCAGATGAAAGCAGCTATGCTCCCAGCGGAGACATCCCTTTCAATCCTCGGCTTTAAAAATGGCAAAAAGCATCTCCATGCAGAGTTTTACAATGACATGATGAAGGAAACAAGATGTTTAAAGGAAACTTTTTCTTATCAGTTCATGGAATTAAATTTACCTTTGGATTATGTGCGTCCGTGTTTTATGTCATATTACACATTTTTCCCTGCTGGAGTTGTAAAGAACTGGCTTTCTTGCCCAGTTTAAATCACTCACCTGTGCTTTGCGTGACTTGCCATCCACCGGTGTCTACTGCCTGGTAGGTATCCTGATTGCCGGCAGCACCCAACTTTAAAAAATGAACAAATATTTCATAGGGAACCTTTATTCGATACTGGTAAAACATCTTCTGAGATTCTTCAGAATTGTGAGTGGGAAGGAGGTTGTATACATATAGAAAATAGTTACTGGAACTTTACAATTTCCACCTTGATGTTGCATTGCTCAGGAAATGTATGCTAATGTATTTCTCCTGGCTTTTTGTAAGGCTTTGAGTAGATGGGCTGAATATTGAGTCTACTTGGCTGCCTAGAAAATAGGTCTTACAATTTAAATACTGCATTCTATTATTGTGTTTTTAAAAAATGCTGATAAACTTCCACAACTCTGTATAAATAATACAGAGATAGAATAGCGTGGGTGACTTTTCTTGGTATTTGATTTTTAAAATATGTGCATTCAGATGACAAAACAGACAGCCAGTAAAGAAATACATGTTTATAAGGGTTTCAAAATAAGTAAAGAGAATTTTAAATTAATATATAGTTTCATTTTAATCCCATAAATTTAAGCAAAAATAGAAGACAATTATAATATTCTTTAACCCCTTATCAAAAAATACAGGTTTTTTTAGCATTTTAAATGATTTTTCTAATATATTTTAGCCTTCTTATAGATACATAGGTTCAGCTCATTTTCAGCACTAAAATATAGACTAAAAGACCTGATTGAATCCAGCTGTCATCAGAGACTTTACTGTTCCAGGATTACTGACTTGAATAATACCACTGATAATTTTTTTTACAAGGATATAGCCCTGCTTGCCCACAATTATATTCCCTACATTATTATAGTTTTGTTTTTTTAGGCTTTTTCATTTACTTCTAACTGCAATAACATCTCTTTTAAAAGTTATAAAATACAATTTTGTGACCTTTATACATGTATTCAGCATGTATGAAAGTTGTTATTATTTCATAGAGATGCCATGCATGTCATATAATTTGTACAAGTCTCACAAAAGACACACAGTCCTTTCCAAGGGGTGACATATTAATGATTTAAAGATTCACTTGCCCTAAATGAAGTACTACCAGAATGAAGCACACACATGCTTTAAAATGTTGTTCCATATGGTAAGTAGAGTGTTGGCAAGACATTACTTACTATGCTGTGTGTCTCATTGCCTCCAAGCTGATGGGTTGGAAGGAAATCCAAAGGAAATTGAAAAATAAAGCCGAGTACTCAGTAATGTGATTAAAAAAAGCAATTAAGAGGCAATAGATTTAACACTTAAATAAATTTTTAAAGGGTACAATTAAGAAACATGTTGGAGAAATATAAATTTGTATGCCAAATGACAGCTTTTGTTCATAAAGTTTATTTATAAGTCAACACATGAAGAATACACAACCATATGGGGAAATTGTTAAAATTATGGGAAGGTTATTCACAGAAAGATGATCATATCAAACTCCACAATATTTGAAAATCAATTGTGAACTTCGATAATCCTATAAGACACAAAATACAAATAAAAGACATTATTTTGTTCCTAGTAGATTGGCAAAGATTAAAAAGAATGCTAAGAATCAATGTGCATGAAGCTATTAAAACCAGGCATGCACATGCCACTGCTAGTAGGGTAAATGGCAGTCTCTCTAGGGAGTAATTTAAGATGCTGTCTGTGAAACCATGCTCATTTACATGTGTCCCTGCTCTCTATATCACCTCTTACTTCTGGGACAACGGCCTAGGAAAATGACCGAAGACTGGCCAATCTATGTGTGTGACCGGCTGTTCGGTGCAACTATATTTATGATAACCAAAAAAGCTAAAACACCTGACAATCAAGAATCTGGTATGTAAAGTCAAGTAAGCCATTCACTGACTCACTGCCATCGAGCCCGTTCTGATGCACAGCGATCCTACTGGAAAGGGTACAAATGCCCATATGGGTTTATGAGACTGTTCGTAGGAATTGAAAGCCTGTCTTTCTACCACAGAGTGGATGGTGGTGTCAAACAACTAATCTTGCATTAGCCACTGTGTTTGGGTTGTCTAGAGAAATCCATCCAGTGGTCCTCGTGCATGTATAAGAAAGAGCTTTATGTCAGCAAGTAATCTTTATCAGAAGAAGGCATCCCAGCCCTGTCTGATCAATGCAAGCCAGGGCCCCCTGCAGACTCATGTGGCTGCAGGTTGATGATGCAGAAAGGCGATGCAGAAGGCAGGAAGATGACAGGCTGAGGAGTGTAGAGTCTCATGGATCTAAAGGCATTGGAAAGATGGCAGGGTGCTGACATCAGTAAGGTTGGCAGCCCACATGGGGCCACCCCTGGAGGCAGAGTCCCAGTAAGCAGGAAGATGAAGTTGCAGAGAGAGAGAGAGTGCCCCAGGTTCCCTCACTCTTATAAGAAAGCCTAATTTCCAAGGAGATAGCATCTAGCTACCACTTGATTGATAGGTTGGATTCCACCCCTACTTTCATACAACTGTAAGTCAACATGAAATCATCTAACTACCAAAACAGCCCAATACATACTTGAGTATAAATCAACCCAAATATCAGCCAAGAAACCTAATTTTACCACAAAAACTGCATTAAATATGTGCTGAAAGACTTTGCTTATGTGCAAGTATATTTGGTAACCACTGTTCCATCCAGGGTACTACTAAGCTATTAATACAGCATAATTAATACTTCCTATTTTACTTCCTATTGGTCAAAATTGTTCTTTCTATATCTGTATTCCTAGCTTGAAAAGGCAAGCCAAATTTAGAATCTGTAATCTGATACCAGATACAAATTTTTTTTAATTCATTTTATTGGGGACTCATACAGTACTCATCATAATGTATACATACATACATACATACATACATATGTTGTGTCAGTAGTTACATCTTTTCTGGGATGGGGTGGGGTGCGGTTCTTTTTTTTTTTCTGATTTGGGAGAAGTAAGCCAGTTTTATAGGGCAAGCAAGCTTAGGCAATTAGTGTATCGTGATCTTCAAAATTAACAAGTGAATGGCAGCACAGCTGCAAGTCTGGCTTCAGAGGCCAGGGCTGTTTACAGTTACAAAGGCGACAAACTACAAACCCCAGGCAACAAACTGCAACAGAGTTCAGGCATATTCGGCCTGTAGCCAGGTCAAGCATGTCTGGGCTGGAGGTCTCCTGACAGGTCCCCCTTTTTTATTTTTTCAAGTAATATCCTCCCGGGAACTCCGCCTGTCTTAGGTTGTCAGGACACACACTCAGTCCTTACCCGTCATCGGTCAATGGCCTTCTAATGTCACCATGGCCTGTCTTAGGTTGGTAAAGAGTGCTCCTGATCTTACCCGTCATTGACTGTCAAGTTCAGCTCACGGAGGCAGAGGGTCTTATCACATACTAGTCGTGTGTGCCACTCTGTTCGAGATCGCTCAT
>PVJH01025694.1:0-31115 GCA_004026705.1 Nesogale talazaci | reverse complement strand
TGGAGATATGGGGAAACCAGGATGGATGGGCCCCTTCGGGCCAATGGTTAGAGTGGAGATACTGGAAGGGTGGAGGGAAGGGGGGGTAGAGAGACGGAACCAACAGCAAGGATATATACACAAGCTCTTATTTGAAGGATGGGCATCAAAGGAGTGGGTTGGGGGAGAGGTCGGGCAGTGTACGATATGACAAAACAATGACAATGTATAAACTATTGAGATTGGAGGGGAGGAGAGACCAGGGGAAGAGGGGAAGGAATGGATAAGCCGATACTAGGGGCTAAAGGGAAAAAGGTGGACGATTGGAGAACAATAATAGAAGTGGACATGTGAGGGTGCTTGACGAGTATGCTTATTTATATATTGTGAAAAACGATGTATGAGCCCCTAATAAAATGATTGAAAAAAAAAAGAGAAGTTGGTTTTTTTGTTGTTGCAGTAAAGTCTTCAGAAAAAATAAAAAGAAAAATAACGTAAATTCAGGCCTCAGAACTGCACTCTGGGGGTAACTGTATGTAGCAAGCCAGCTTAGAATAACCCTTCAATTCATCTCATTATACACACAGAACTAGTACTTTCCTTAAGCAGGCCAAGATACTAACAGTGATTGTGCCCGTTGAATACATTACAGTGTGTACAATGTATCTTCTTAGCAAACTTTACCTCCAGAGAACTACTCTTTATTCAGAATGTCTCTAAGCTATACCATTTCACACTTTTATTACAAAAAGTTTCTCACTGTCTTCTGAATATGTACATATATTTCGTTTGCCTTCCTCTGTAAGTTTACCTATTGTGTTCCTGTCTGAAATAGTCTCACTCCATGAACACCTAATTCATGTTTTAAGATTGAATTCATAATATTCCTATCAGTAATCATTTTCCCTCTTGCTAAAATCTTTTCCTATCTGATTTAGATGAAGTAATTTTCTTTTCTCGAGTATTTTTTAAATATTTGTCAGACGTATCATGAACCATGAGGGTAAGTCTAAAAGTATGGCTACTAAAGCATAGAAACCTTTATTAATCAAAAGTACCTAGATACGAGGCTATTGTTTCTTGATATGTCCTTCATCCAGAATACCTACACATTTCTAAAGATGATCCTTCTTCCTTTCGTTTTTATTTTTAACAGGTTTCTTTTAGTAATGTATGTAGTCTCATACAAAAATTAAAGTTATAAATATTGGTTCATATATAACAAGATAATATTAATTTTAATTTTCTTTTCATAGGGCAATTAGTAAAACCCTTTAAAATACAACAGCAAATGCTTTTCTGGCAGGTCAATTTCAAATCCGAGCTACCTCGTGCTCCATAGTGTATTCTTGGCTGTAATCTTTCTTCCTTTCAACAGGTATATTGGCACTTTATCCACATAGCACATAATTCAATTGTTCAGTCATATTAGGAAGAGTTGCATAATCATTACTACAATCAATTTTAGAACATTTTCTTCTTTCTAGTAATCCCCTCATTATCCATGTAATTGCTTTTTTTCAATTGTTACAAATATATACACAACAAAACATTCTCACAATCAATGACTTCTACATGTATAAATTCAGTGCCATTGATTATACACTTGGTATTATACACTGTTATTCCTCTCCAAATTGTTCCACCACCAGTAAAATAAACTTAATATCCCCTAACCAAGCACAAAGATGCTATTTCCCCTTGTGGATAATTAATACAGGTTAACAGTTCATGACTGTCGTTTCATGTTTGCTGTTTTGTGGGGTTTTAGTGCAAAAGGTTTAAATTTCTAGTTGTGAACATTGCTCGTGTGTGTTCTTCTAAGTAGATTGTGAGATCATTAAAAATTCATTTTTTCTCGGTTAAAAAAAATTGGTATTTCCATCTCTTTCGTCTTTCCCCAAAAAATTCTTTTCTAATTTATTTACACTACACCCAAACAGCAGCTTTAGCATCCTCAAGGGACTGAAATTGTATTTATTGTAAATGGCTGAGTATTGGAGGAGCTCTGGAGACATAGTGGTTACACTAGATTGCAATCTGCTTTCTTGCCAATTTGAAACCAGATTTCTTTGAAGGAGAAAGACTAGGTTTTCTAGTCCCATAAGAAGTTACAGTCTTGAAAATATGACCCCCCACCCGGGGGTCTCTATAAGTCAGCACTGAGTCAATGTCAGTGATTTTGGTTTTGGTTTTAGAGTAGTAGGAACAAAAATAAGTGCAAAAGGCAAATCGGGCCTGTGAAGTAGGGGGGTTACCGACAGCCCTTGCTCTGTTATGATGGAAATGAGAAGATGCCTGGTTCTAATGGGGAAGAGCAAGAATTGCAGTCTTCTAAATGAATTACAACTCAACATCAAGAAAACAAAAATCCTCCCAACTGGGCCAGTAAGTAATATCATGTGTGTCAGTCCAGGTAGACTAAAGGAACAAATTTCATAGACATGCATATTGATATAAGGAAAAGGTTTATATGCAAGAGGAACAGGACATTGAGCCCAGTCCAGTTCAAAGTCAAAAGTCCAATATTAACCCATATGCCTACAATCAGTCTATAAAGTCTCCTTCCAACTCACAAAGTCACAGGTCAGTGGGTGCAGAATCCCGGCGCTGGCAGGGGTCTCCACATGGCTCCCTGTTTCCAGGGCTCAGGGTCTATCAACAGCAGAAACAACTCATCGCTGGCAGAGGTCTCCATGTGGCTGCCCCAGCCTCAGAGGTCTGGCTCCATCAGGGCAAAGCCATGTAGTCTCTCCACCGGCTCCTTCAGCTTCTCAAACGCTGCCATCTTGTCTTTTCTGTAATTCATCATCTCAGAGACTAACTCCCAACCACTGGGGAAGATAGCTTCTCATCTTCACAAAGGAAATATCTCGAGGTTTCCCAGAAGTCTCAGGAGAAAGCCATGCTCACATAGAGACCTCATTGGTTACTCAATGACTATCTCCAGCTTAACAGGCTAGACTCCACCCCTACATTTCAATCATAAAATTAACATAAGCACATGACTGCCACATCATGATAAATGGAAAAAAGATCGGGGTTGTCAATTATCCCATCCTCCTTGGACCTAGAGTCAATGTTATAGAAGTTGCAGTCAAAAGATCAAATGACATACTACATTGTGGGAATCGGCTGCACAAGACCTCTTTAGAGTGTTGGAAAGCAGCGAGGTAATTTTGGGAACTCTATGCTTGCGTGAGTAGGCATGTGAAAGCTGGACACTGAATAAGAAAGACCAAAAAAGAATCGTGCATTTGATTTGTGGTGCCAGAGAAGAACATTGAAAGTGCTACGGACTGCTGAAAGGATAAATCCACCTGTGTTGGAAGAAGTACAAAGTCCTCCTCAGACGCAAGAATGATGAGACTTCGTCTTACATACTTTGAACCTAGTGTCAGGTGAGACCAGTCCCTGGAGAAAGACACCGTGCTTGATAAAGTAGAGGGACAGAGACAAAAGAAAGACCCTAAACCAGATGGACTGACACAGCAGCTGCAACAATGGGCTTGAGCACAGGAACAATTGGGAGGGTAGCCCAAGACCAGAGAGTACTGTGTTCTCATGTGCATAGACTAATGGTTGGAATCAATCGAAAGAGCAACAATGTTGGGGCGGGCGGGAGCAGAGGGGGGCGGGGGAGAGGCTGTAGGTCCCTGATGCAACTTGTGATTCTTCTTCCTCATGCAGTTTTTTATTTTCTTTAAAACTTCTTCATAATAAACTCCCACAATCATCCTTTGTCCTTCAAAATCTCTGTCAAATCCCAAACATAGTCACTATATCTTTCTGAGCTGATTCAGTTGCTAGAGTTCTGGATGCAAATTTGATCCACTAAGTAATTAGACGCACTTGCATAGGTATTGGATGACAGAAGTAGATGGTAGTCAAAACCAGCTTAAGAGCATTATCAATACTCCTTCTCCCTGACCAGATGTGGGGATATTATTTCTTGGTGTAGCAGAAACAGTTGTGTTGGGCTGTAAAAATGGGGTGGGGACAGTGATGTTTGCCATCCTCTAACTTCTCAGTGAGAAAGGAGACTCAGAATCAAACCGACAAGGGCAATTCTAAACAGAGGGTGGTGACACAAGTCTCCATTTTTGAACAACTTTACCAATTCTGACACCAACCATTTCTCCCCAGCACTCTCTCCTTGTCTACTAGATTCAACAATTTGTTGCACTAGCTGGATTTAATGCATACATAGTACTCATGGTGATGGTATTTATTGGGGGAAAGAACAGGTTACAATACAGAATCAGGGAGATTTAGAATGCAGTCTATCTTAACAGTTTCCTTTGAGATTCTGTCTGGCCCACAGCCTCTCTACCTGCCAGAATAGATTTTCAGCTTGAGTTCTTGGGTCAGCAAATGTAACTTTTTAGCTAATACCTGAAGACACCCCACTATGCCAGTTAGCCACCTGCCTGGCAGCCTCAGATGTCTAGCTCCATGCTCTTAGAAGCCATGCTGGCTTGGCTGCCTCTGTTGTTGCTGCTTCTCTGGCATTACTTCTCTCCCCATCTTTGGTGCCACAGCCCTTTTCCCCTGGATTGAAGAAGTGTAATGCAGGGGTCACAGAGTTAAAGGAAGTGCTCTCCTCCTGGCTCTTCTTTTTTTTTCCTTTTTTTTCTTTTTACAATACTGAGATTTACCCTCCCCACCCCCCCCAGGATGACTCATTTCAAGCCTGGAAAAAAAATTTAAATTTTTTTCCATCAAGTCGATTTGCACTTATAGTGACACTATAGGGCAGAAGAGAATTGTGCATTTCCAAGGCTGTAAATCATTCCAGGATATAAAGCTGATTTTCTCCCTCAAAACGGCTGGTGGATTTGGACTACTGATCTTGTAGTTAGCAGTCCATATTGTAGCTCCCTATACTATCAAGATTCCTGTAAGCCTAATAGGATGACAAAAGTAACCACTTGGTGTGTTAGGGTTTTAGATACCGTATTTGCCTCATCGCCTTCCAAGGATGCCATCTATCTTATAAATTATTAGACATCTACCCAAAACCCTCACTAGCATATCAAGAGACTATACACCAGTTGCAGCAGTACATTGGTAGAGAACTTCCACAGTTCGGGCCATATTCAGAGGAGGACATGCAATGAGGGCTCTCAAAGCTAAAATTAGATGTATCTTGGGTCAATACCAGAGCAGAGAACACCAGAAAAATGTTTACTTGCATTTCACTGACTGTGCCAAGACATTCAACTGAGTGGATCATAACAACTATGGATATCCTTGAGAAGAATGGAAATTCCAGAAATTTCATAGTGCTCCTGCTGACCCCATAGACAGATCAAGAGGCAGCTATAAGAACCAAGTAAAAGGGCTGAGCCCCGGTGGCGTCAGTGGTTGAGTAAGGGACTGCAGCACGCGGACTTGGCAGTTCAAATTCAGCGGCGGCTCTCGGGAGCAGCACTGGGTAGAGCCCATGACCACCAGAGGCAGTGATGCCCCTCCCCCCCAAAAAAAGGAAGCAAATAAAGGAATACTGCATGGTTTAAACCAGGAAAGGTGTGTTAGAGATGTACCCTCTCATCACACATTCAATCAGGAGGCTGAGCAAATAATTATAAAAGTTGGATTATGTAAAGTTGGATTATGTGAAGAAGGATGCAGCACCAGGACGGAAGGAGGTTTATTAACAACCTTCACTAGGCAATGACACCCCTTGCTTGCTGTAAGTGTGAAGAACTTGAAGCACTTGCTGATGAAGATGAACGATTTCAGCCTTCAGCAGGGATTACCACTCACTGTTCAGGAAGCAAAAACCTTTACAACTGAACCAATATGTAACATGATAAATGGAGAAAAGATTGAAATTTTCAAGGACTGCATTTTGCCTGGATCCACCATCAATGCTCATAGAAGCAGTAGTCAAGAAATCAAATGATGCATTGCTTGGGTAAAACTCCTGAACAATTCACTGTCATTGAATCAATACCTGCTCGTACCAACTCTACCAGACAGGGTCGAACTTCCCCTGTGGGTTTGCAGGACTGTAAATCTTTATTGGAACAGAAAGCCTCATCTTTTTCCTGTGAAGTAGCTGGTGGTTTCAAACTGCTGCCTGGGTTTAGCAGCCCAATATGTAATTACTGTGTCCCCAGGGTTGCTCCAGTCTGCTGCACAGAAACTCTTTCAAGTATTGAAAAGTGTGAGGGTTATGTACTTGATGTCAATTTCATGCCTGTCACTCTGGAGATAGCTAATGAGGTCTCTGTGTGGGCATGGTTTTC
This sequence comes from Nesogale talazaci, assembly GCA_004026705.1. Taxonomy (NCBI): domain Eukaryota; kingdom Metazoa; phylum Chordata; class Mammalia; order Afrosoricida; family Tenrecidae; genus Nesogale; species Nesogale talazaci. Next base: position 24,882 of record PVJH01025694.1, on the reverse strand, counting down.
TCCTGAGAATTCTGGGAAGTCTCACGATATTTCCCAATTGGAGGAAAGAGCCTAGACTGGGTCTCAGAGACAATGAACGACTGACAAGATGAGATGACAGCATGCTGATCAATCCTGATTCCTGGAGAATGGAGGAGAGGCCACATGGGATTGCCCTGATGGAACCAAACCTCTGGGGCCAGAAAAGCCACGTGGAGATTCTGGCCAGTGCTGAGGTACTTGGGAGGCTATGGGGAGACCCCTGCCAGTGCCGAGTTGCTTCTACTGCTACCGGACACACAAGAATCTGCACCCACTCGTCTATGATTGTCCTGTTGTCATTGCACGTGCTTTGTAAGTCAAAAGGAGACTTTATAGACTGTGTATCGGTCATAGGGGCTAATATCAGATGTATGACTTTGTACTGGACTGGGTTAGGATGCTTTTTCATTGTTCCATTCCTCTTGTATATAAACCTTTCCCTTATATCCATATGTGTGTCTATGAATTTATTTCTCTCGTCTACCTGGACTAACACAAAAAGCAAGGAGATTATTTTGAGGACTAAAAGGTGCCTCTCACCAGCATGATATTTTCAATGGCCCCTTATACATGTAAACACTGGAAGACTGCAGAAGAATGCACAATGCATTGGAACTATGGTATGGGCAAGGATTATTGGGCATGCCATGGACTGCCGAAAGCACAGACACATCTTCGTTGAAAGAAGTACAAAAGAATTCTTGCCTAGGGACAAGAATATGAGACCAGTCTTTGGAAAGGGGCATCACACTTGGTAAAGTGGAGGGGCAGCTAAAAAGAGGAAGTCCCTCAAGAAGATGGACTGAAACCAGAGCTGCAACTGTGAACTCACACAAGAACAATTTGGAGGGCCAGGTGGTGCACAGTGTCGAAACAGACTAGACAGCACCTAACAATAACATCCAACGCTCTCGGTGGCTGCAAACACCCGGTATTTGTACATCCTACCTAGCCATTAGGAGCTCTAGGGGTGTTGTGGGTTATATATTGGGCTGCTAAGTGAAAGGTCAGCAGTTCGAAACCACTAGCTACACATCAAGAGAAAGATGAGGCTTTCTACTTGTGTTAGTCCAGGTAGACTAGGAAAAAAAATTCATAGACACACCTATGGATATAAGGGTAAGGTTTATATACAAGAGGAATGGAACATTGGGAAAGCATCCCAACCCAGTCCAGTTCAAAGTCATAAGTCCAATATTAGCCCATATGTCCGATACCAGTCTATAATGTCTCCTTTCAACTCACAAAATCACAGGCCAGTGGGTGCAGAGTCCTGGCGCTGGCAGGGGTCTCCACATGGCTTCTTCAGCTTCAGAGGTCTGGATCCATCAGGGCAAGGCCATGTGGCTTCTTCTGCGGTTTCTCCAGCTTCTCAGACGCTGCCATCTTGTCTTGTCTGTTGCTCGTCCTTTCAGAGACTGACTCTCAACAACTGGGGAGATGGCTTCTCATTTCCACCAGGGAAATACCGTGAGACTTCCCATAAGTCTCAGGAGAAAGCCATGCCCACATGGAGGCCTCATTGGCTACTCAATGGCTATCTCCAGAGTCACGGGCTAGATGCTACCACTCCATCCCAATCATAAGATTTGACATCTCGAATACATGACCACCACACTAGTCCAGTAACTAATCACAGACTTGGAAGCTCACAGGGACAGCTCTACCCTGTCCTACAGGTTCAGTATTAGTTGGCATTGATTTGATGCCAATTAGGATATCTGTCCTATAAGGTCACCATGAGTCAGAATTGACTCCATGGCAATGAGTTTGACTTGAAGGACCCACTTATTTGGTGAAAGTTACAAAGACAATAACTAGAAAGACCATGATGCCACAAGATCAAACAAGGAAACTGCATGGTAGCAGTGTCATAACTTCTGATCCAAGAAGTTCCTGAACAAAAGCACTGATACTATGTGCTAGAACTCAGCGTGTCCAAATGGAGCTTCTCAAATCTCTATCCTCTCAAATTGGGCACCTGAACAATTGGCGATATATCTCAGTCTTGGAGAAATTCCCAAAGAACTAACCCCCAAACCCTATTTTCCAGACTTTCTGATTCTCTTGTTAAGTACCTAGATGACTGCATTACATTTATTTCTGGCTAAAATAATTTCTGCTTCCTAAAGTTCATTATTGCTAATTAGTAGCTCTACTATTATTGGATTGTGTGGTTACTTTTAAAAAGTATAGATAACATTGCAAATAATGGAAATTCATTTCATTGTGCTCATGCAAAACCTGTCTTTAGATCAAAAGGCAGCTGATCACACAGAACAAAGGGAAAAGACATGGTTAAAAACCAGGAGAGGGGTGTGTCATGTTTGCATTCTTTCATCATACCTACTAATCTTAACACTGAGCATATAAGCCTAGAAACTAGGCTATGTGAAGAAAGACACGACATCAGGAGTCAAGAAAGGCTCATTAGCAGCCTGCAGTGGACTTGACAACCTTTGCTTACTGAATGCAAACAGGATTTGAAGCACTTACTGATGACGAACAAACAATAAAGACTTCATTATGGATTATGCCTAAACATAAAGAATACAAAAAACTCTCACAACTGGACCAGTAAGCAACATAATGGTAAACAAAAAAGATTGACGCTATCAAGGATTTATTTTATATGAATCATCAATCAATGCTCATGGAAACAGTAGTCAAGAAATCAAATGGTACATTGCATTCAGAAAATATGCCCCACAAGGTCCCTGTAAGGTGTTAAAAAGCAAAAATGTCACTTTTAAGATTAAGATATGTGTAACACTCATAGAGATAGGAACTGGAAACACAAGGAATCCAAGACAGAAGAACCCCTCAGGACCTGTGGTGAGAAGGGTGATAATGGAAGGGTGGCGGGAATGTGGGGTAGAAAAGGAGAACAGATTGCAGGGATCTACATATAACCTCCTCCCTGGGGGACAGACAGTGGAGAAGTGGGTAAAGGGAGACATCAGATGGTATAAAATATGAAAAAATAATAATAATTTATAAATTATCAAGGGTCCATGGGAGAGAAGGTAGCAGGCAGGGAAGGGGAAAATGAGGAGCGGATACCAGGGGTTCAAGCAGAAAGCAAATGTTTTGAGAATGATGAGGGAGACAAATGTACAAAAGTGCTTGACACAATGGATATATATATATATATATATATATATATATATATATATGTTGTGATAAGAGTTGTATGAATCCCCAGCAAAGTGATTTTTTTAAAAATATACTAAAATGGGCTGAGGCCCGGTGGCGTAGTGGTTGTGCGCGGGACTGCGGCCCACTGGGATGGAGGTTCAATTCCGGCTCCCAGGAGCAAAGGCTGGGCCTCCTACTCCCACCACCTGAGGGCAGTGATGCCTAAAAATAAAAAAATAAAAAAAAATAAAAATATACTAAAATGCTGTTGAGTAATCACACACACACACACACACACACACACACACAGATCTGTGCAACACATGGCATGATTCAGAAGCAGCTTTGATCAGATCTCATACCGGAACCCCACTGGGCCAACTGGACTTTCCCTCAGACAAACTTGTAACCTGAAGACGTAAGCGGAAAAATACAAGGTATCTGAGAAAGCGGAAGACAGCTAACTGTCCCAAGAGTGATGTACTATTGATTGACAGACAAGATCTTGTTGCATGAATGCTCTGTGCGCCGGATTGTGTTACTCACAACTCTGGCAATCCTGGGACAGTCATTCTGTCCCAGAAAATTACAAAATTTGAATACAGAGATTAGAAAAGTCATTCTGGTCTATGTTGCTTATGCCTGTGTATAATATGGTGGATCTCAGAGGTGAGCAGACTTTGGGTGTCACCCTGCTGAAGCTGTGTTACTTGTTTCCCTGTGTTTTAGTAAATGAAACCCAAGGACATTGAACCTAAGAATTTGTGGGGAGGGGCAGTAAAAGGGTGGGGAAATCAAGAAGTCCAGGAAGGAACAGTATGTCTGGAGACTGATTATGGAAGAAATTGTACATTTCTGTTTGACATGACTGAACTATGGGATGACATATGTATTGATTTCTAAATTACAGCAAAAAAAATAAAAAGTATAAATCCAGGAATGAGTTTTGGGCTCACACTAAATACTAGCTCCAAGTTAAGAAATTCACCTCATGAAATGATCGCTGAAGATAAGGGTGCTACAATAAAGTGTGGCAAAGAAAGCAGATGGTGCCTGGCTGTCAATTGAAATAGTGTCTGGAGTTTTACAGGCTGGTATTCTAAGAAGCTGCCATGTAAGTCCCCACAGAAGAAGCACAGCAGCTCCTGTGATCCAATTACAAAATTTGAATACGGAGATTAGAAAAGTATCAGAGCTAAAATTATTAACACCCAGTTTGCAGACGGCTGTGGAAGACAGTGGGAGACAAAAACGCATCTGCAGAGCATCTTGTCAGAATGAACTGCTGGCAGACCCACGCTAGCCAAAGGCAAGAGTCCTGAACAGCCTTCCTCTCAGGCAGAGACTACTGTAATCCTGACTGTTCGAGATTGAACTATAAACACGACCTGAATCAGTACTGGGTGCAAGTGTCTCCTAGAAACCCCATGACAGAAATTTCTTCCCTGGCTTTTTAAATGTTGATAAGGGACCTTCTCTCTTGTACTCATCATTTGTATTTTTTCCTTTATACTAATATGATCTTCTGCTTACCACCTGAGTGTGATTTGCCTTGCACTGTTTTCTATTGAAGTGAAGCACAGGAGAAATGGATACATGATGATAAGAACTGATATGAAGTGTTGTAGGGAATGTAGGGGTGGGGAGGGTGATGGGAAAGGCAGGGGGGATTTCAGAAATGAACAGTAAGGAGGATGGGGCAGGTGGGAAGAGCACTAGACTATACCACTCCCCCGATGTGGTAGAACCATTCCATTTGCATGATATGTGAATTATATGCCAACAAAACTGTTGAGAATGCATAAGTGAAAAATAGATGTAACCCAAGCTGAAAGTGTTTTCAATCAACTCATAAGCATATGTGCTTTTGAGTGCTGGGGAGGGAATAAGGGATACCACAGAAGAGTTGCTGCTTTTGAATTGGCATTTTGAGAAGAATATTGAAAATATCGTTGTCTATCACAAAGTATCTGCCGGAAAATTTCTTCAAAGCAAAAATGGTGAGACGTCATCTCAGGTGCTTTGGACATGTGATTAGTAGAGAACAGTCCCTGGAAAAGAAGAGGGACAGAGAAAAAGAAGGCAAGGGCCAGGATTGTCACTCTGGCTTCCACAAGGGGCACAAACATAACAATGATTGTGAGGATGACACAGGCCAGGGCAGTGTTGGACTGACTCGGTGGTTTCTAACAAGACCAACCACATTAATTACGGGAATGGAATCATATAAACTGTGACATGAAGTTTTATTCTTTTTTATAAATTATATTCAATTGAAACAATATAATAAAAAACAGAAGTGACATGACAGAGTTGGTAAACTTGAAAGTTTACATGTTTTGTTATTGTGTGTGTGTGTGTGTGTATTTCAAAAATGTCCTATCTTATGCCTGTATTCCAGATGGAAGACCCTGTCTGGTAAGCACTGGACTGCTAACAGAAAGAAGGCCGATTGCTCAAAAGGACCTGCTACTCTGTGAGAAAATGAGACTCTCTGCTCCCACAATGATGTCTCACCTCAGATATCCTACAAAGGGTCCATCTGTGTCGGAATCAACTCCATGGCTGTAACTCTGACTCGGGGGCTGATGCCCGCCCAGTATCTTCTTTTTCTGAGGTATTGGAGTTCCCTTGGAATGGACTTATGATGGAGTCATCAGAAGGGACTAAGTCAGGGACTTGCTGTATTCATCGTCCTAGCTTTCTCTGCAACTCAGGATTGCTATGAAACACTGCACCTGTCAGAGGGATGAGCAGAAACCTGCTTTCAGGTGGGGGGAGATGTGAGCTCACTGGCTCTCCTCTCCCTGCCCTCACTCTGCTGGACCTCTAGGGTCAACTGAGCTCGGAGCAGACGGAAAGCTGTAAGGATGGCATCTGAGCCTGGAGTCTTCATTTTCGTCTCCCACTTTAGAGATGCCTCCAGGTCTCTAGACTTTGCTCACCACACAAAGTCTTTCAGGATTTGGAAACTTTGAAAAACACCTGTTTCTGCTGTGTTAGAAAGCGTCTGCTTTGGGGGCTCAGCAATCAGCCTTTCCCCTCATCTGACATCAATACTAGGGAAATTTGATTCCTATTTCATAATGTAGGGTTATATTTGTTTCCTTCTTTCATTGAAGACGATGCTTTTGTTATATTTCTCCTATAATATTTCTCAATTATTTTTGAAAAGGGGTAAAATAGAAATGTTGTATGCTGCCATCTTTCACTAAAAACATCTCCTTTTTGCTGCCATTGGTGTTGGCAGCTCAGGTGTTGAATCAGACTTCTGAACCTAGTGGTTCAGAGGACAGTTTCCTAGCTGTCATTGTCCAGGGAGCAGACACACAGATCTTCCTCCTGGAGAACGACTGGATGATTTTGCACCAACAAGCTTTACTAACCCATCTTTAAGAATTTTTCTTTTTTTCGTAATTAACTTTTTGATTTTAGAATAGGCTTATAGATAGAAAAAAAATGATAACTGAAAAAAGCAGTGTGGATGTGGCAGTGCTTATGTTAATTTTATGATTTCATGTGCTTATGTTAATTTTATAATTGAAATGTAGGGGTGGAGTCTGGTCTGTTAATCTGGAGATAGCCATTGAGTAGCCAATGAGGCCTCTATGTGGGCATGGCTTTCTCCTGAGACTTCTGGGAAATCTCGCGATATTTCCCTCATGAAGATGAGAAGCTATCTTCCCCAGTTGTTGGGAGTTAATCTCAGAGACAATTAATCACAGAGAAGACAAGCCGGCAGCGTTTGAGAAGCTGGAGGAGCCGGCAGAGAGACCACACCTGGAGCCAGACCTCTGAAGTTGGGGCGGCCAGATGGAGACCTCTGCCAGCGATGAGTTGCTTCTGCTGTTGATGGACCCTGAGCCCTGGAAACGAGGTGCCCTGCCAGCACCGGGATTCTGCACCCACTGACCTGTGACTTCGTGAGTCGTAAGAAAACTTGATAGACTGATTTGGGGCATATGGGTTAATATCGGACTTATGACTTTGAACTGGACTGGGCTGGGATGCTTTCTCCATGTCCCATTCCTTTTGTATATAAACCTTTTCCTTATACCTATATACATGTCTCTGAAATTTGTTCCTCTAGTCTACCCGGACTAACACAGTGGAGTTTTCCAGGAAGACAGCCAGCCACTGTCAACCTGTCACTCGCCTCTCCCATCACTCCTACAGTACAGTGATCACCAGGAAGATAATTCCAATAGAATGCTGGACCTCTACTTCTCTGCTTTTAAGGGTTGGTAGTAAAATGGCATTTTAAAAATTCTTTCAAAAAATTATTTCTAGTTGATGCAATGAATTTAGTAACTGTCCTCCTCGCCTGTTCAGTTTTCACTCAGATTATATGGAATTTAGATCTAGAGTGTGATTATTTAACCCTTTCTTCCTATTCTTTTAAGAAATGATGTGATATTTGCATTCAGTTTTGCAATGACTTAGCATATACAGTTTTTACCAGAATGTAGTGCTTTCCCTTAGTCTTCAACAGAATTTTATAATCCAGTACCTCCTAAGTTGCTTTGTGTTTTCACTTTTTTTTTGGGGGGGGGGGTTGGCATCACGGCTTTCCGGTGGTGGGAGTAGGAGGCCCAGCCCCACTGCTGGAATTGAACCTCCGTCCCAGTGGACCGCAGTTCCGCGCACAACCACTACGCCACCGGGGCTCAGCCCGTGTTTTCACTTTTGGAGAGATAGCTAAAGCATTAAAAAAAAAAAAAAACTACATATAGTCTGGTAAGCCTTGCATATCTGAGATCACTTTTATGTTCCATTTGCACATTATTAAATAAATGAAGAGGGATGACATTATATGATTATAATACCTTCAACCCCAGATCAGTCAGTATAGATTTGAATGTGCGTTGGTAGTTAATATCCCCATATTTCAGTGTCTAAAACCTAAAGTCTTTTTTTTTTTCACACCAAACTACTATTTCACTACAGGCTGGTTGTAGCTCTACTCCACTGGCTTTCCGGCTATCACATAATCTGATAAAGCCTCTGGAACATCAGTTCTCAACCTGTGGGTCTCGACCCCTTTGGAAGTCGGGTTGCCCGACTTATAACAGTAGCAAAATTACAATTATAAAGTAGCAACAAAAATAATTTTATGTTGGGATGGGTCACCACAATGTGAGGAAGGGTATGAAAGGGTGCCAGCCTTAGGAAGGTTGAGAACATCATGGAGTCCATGAATGGGCAGTTGGGCCTAAGTGAGAAGCTGATCATGAAAACACAACGTGGGGAAGATATTTGGCCAATCCTCATTCATAATGAAGATATTACAGATGATGAATTCCTGCTAATGATGCAATCAGTTTTCAGAGGGAAACTTTTGAGTGATGAAGTTACCAAAAGGATAAAGATGCAGGTGGAGATCTTATAACAAATTTTTGATAGCTCTGACCTTTCCTTTGCAATTCAGTATAGTAGGATGCTAAAAACGGCATTATTTATTAATTGCCAACTAAGGCCCCTTGGATCAAGCCAATTGAAATATCTCTGAAGATAATTGATAGCACTTCGAAATAAAGTGAATGGATTATTGGATAGCTTGGAGCCCCCTGGAGAACCAGGACATGCCCCCAATATTCCTGAAATTGATCCCGTGAATGGTAGAGAAGACGGTCTGCTGCTTCTGGTTCTTCTAGAAAACTACTCACGTTGTGGCATCAACTGTGTCTGCTTTTGATCCCTTGAAAGACTAAGCTGAGAATCAATAAACAAGGCATGTCAACATTTGGCTTAAGCAATGATCAGGGTTCGGGGCTTCCTGGTGCTCCTAAGACCAAGGACCATGCTGGCACACCAGACAGCGTTGCTTCCTCTTCCCCTGCGGCTCACTCACCGTGAGTCCAGCCACAACAGCCACCATCGACAGGAGCGCAGACACAGCAGGTCCGATGGAATGTCAGGTGTATGTCGAGGACCAGCTATAGGCAGTCAGGCGCCGCCTCCTCTCCCCGCAGTACTGTGTTCAGTATTCAGCAGCAAACGGTAGCCCGCAGCCTGGGCCCCAGTCTCCTCAGCAGTTCCTGCGATATGACCAGCGACCTACTTCCCAGGCACAGCTCCTGCCTTTTCTGCCCAGTCTCACCAACCGCCTGCTCCCGCTCCACGGCAGTACCTGGCCAACACTTACTCTCCACATACGTTTACCTCCTAGACTTCTCCGACTGCTAATGATACCGTGGCCCCTGCCTCACAACCTGGGGCCTATCAACCAAGACCAAGTTCTACTCCACCTCCTGGAAATACCATGAGCCCTCCTCCCAGTGGGCCTGGCCCTTATACTCCTAACTGTCATCCCTTTGGTCAGGGCTGTCCCCAGCCTGGATCTGGTTAACAATAGTGAAGCTCAGCTAAGCCGATGAAGGGAGTGCTTTATCTCCTGAAAGACTCCAATATTACTTATTTTAATGTGTATTGAAGGTCAGAAAATTTTTAAGCAGAGTATTTTCGGGGTGGGAGGGGGAACATCACTGCTCTCTGGTGGTCGTGGGAGCTAACCAGTGCTGCTCCTGAGAGCCGCCACTGGATTTGAACCGTCAAGCCCACGGTCTGCAGTCCTGCACTCAACCACTTATGCCACCGGGGCATAAGCAGAGCATTTTTTAAATGATATCATTGTTGTTGATCATTGAAAGTATAATTTGCGGGCATTGGCCCTTCACTCAAGTACCTCCTCGGTTCAAGAACACTTTGTTCTATTAAATTGGCATTCCAAGATGCTCACCTTTCCGACACCATCACTGAAGACAAAGGTGTACATAAGCAAAGGTGGTGAAGAAAGTTGATGGTGCTCCATTGTCAAAAGATGGAGTGTCTGGGGTCTTAAAGGCTTGAAAGTAAACAAGCAGCCATATAGCTCAGAAGCAACAAAGCCCACATGGAAGAAGCACACTAGCTTGTGGGATCACGAGGTGTCATGGGGATTAGATATCAGGCTTCAAGAACTCAAAAGCATAACATTGCGTGCTCACTTTCATGATATGATCGCTGAGGACAAATGTGGGCATAAGCTAATGTGGTGAAGAAAGATGATGGTGCCCGGCTACCAAAAGATATAGCATCTGGGGTCTTAAAGGCTTGAATAAACAAGCGGCCATTCAGCTCAGAAGCAATAAAGCCCACACAGAAGAAGCACACCAGCCTGTGTGATCACGAAGTGGTGAAGGGATCCGGTGTCAGGCATCAATGCGCTAAAATTAAATCATTATTAATGAGGAAGAGTACAGATTGGAGACCCAAAGCCCATCAATAAGTGAGGTGACATCCTCTTGCAGAGGGGGTTACATGGAGGAGATGAGCCAGTTAAGATGCAGGGTAGTAGCAATGAAATATGCAACCACCCTCTACTTCCCAAATGCTGCCTCCCACCCACTATCATGACCCCAATTCTTCCACATAAATCCAGCTAGACCAGGAGATGTATAGTGAAGTTGGAAACATGGAAAATTTAGGATAGATGATCTCTCAAGACTAGTAATAGGAGTTGTAATACCAGAAGGGTGGAGGGATGGAGGAATAGAAAGGGAAAACCAACTTCAGGGATCTACACACAGCCTCCTCTCTGGGATATGGACAACAGGGAAGTGAGTGTTGGGATACATTGTACAGTGTACAGTATGAAAGTAATAACATTTGTAAATTACTAAGGGTTCAAGGGGAAGGGGGGTGAGGAAGGGTAATATAGGGAGCTGGTACTGGGGGTCTGGAGGGAGGGAAGATGTTTTGAGACTGATGATGGCAATAAGTGTGTAAATGTGGCCTGCATACAATTGATGTTTGTATAGATAGTGATGTGAGTTGTATGAGCCCCCAATAAAATGATTCATTAAAAAAAAAAGAAAATATAATTTGCTGGAAGATAGAAAAGACAAAATGAAATTTTTTATTTCCCAGCTTTAACCTGTAGCAGTTCCTTAGTCACTGTACTTTGGAATACTCCTTTTACATCCGAGTAAAGCAATTGACTTTCCAGCTTGCCTTGTCCTGAGGATATTAAAAATGATAGGTTTAGCCAGCCAACTTGGTTTTTTATTCTAAACATGGGGTACTAAAATAGATGCCCTTTGAAAAATCAACTAGATATTATGTAAAAATGTAACACTGATAAGTTAATAAAGATGATTGAATCCAATTTTAAAAGTTTCATCTTAAAACAAAGAAAGGAAAAAGTAAAACTGCATTCTGACTCTATATAAATAAGTTTCTTGAAAACCCATTCTAGATTGTAATTTTGACTGATTTCTTTTGCTGTTCCTATGCATTGCTCCTATGGACTGGAAATTTCAAAAGCAGAATAAGAGGTCTTTTGTTTTTACGAAGACATATGATGATGGCAGAACGGTCAGGAGATAAGAAAGAACTGAAGGGGAGGTATAAAAGCACCACAAAGATGGAGAATATCTAGGAAAAATAGAACCATATTTGCTCTATTCATATTTTCCTCCCCAATACAAAACTCTCTCAAACAACCAAGTGTTTGAGTAGGGTATCTAGGCCCAGTTGATACACTTAAAAAAAACAAAAATATTATCTAGCAGTCTCATGATAAATTGGAATAAGCTAGTATACATAATAAGCTAGTGTTCCAATCAAAGTAAATAGGTATTTTAAATATTCAATAATTGGACTTATTTTTCTCATCTGATTAATCAGTATGCTTCCTCAAATTTTGATAGTGTCTTAATTGTTTAACTGAAAACTTTCTAGTATGATCTGGAAAATTTTTGCAACACAAAGTAGTATTGTCAAAATTGAAACAATATTATTTCTGGAAAAAAAAACCACTTAGGGTTTGTTTCCTTTCATGAATCCATTTATTATATAACAATGGAGAGAAGGTATGTAAAAATTCCCTTTTAAACTTCCCTTTTAAGCTCAAATCTTAGATTTCTCCAGATGAGAAATGAGATAACAAATGAGAACTACATATACAATTCAATATTATATTGACAAATTTTCAGCATAGCAAAAGAAAAAAAATCTGTAAGTATGGTGTGAAAGACACATGGCCTTGTCCCAGACACTGCTAGTAAGTCACCACTTGTCTGTCAGTTTGCCATCCTGTGGTGGTTTGTGATGTTGCTGTGATGAGATCATAGGTATTTCAGATGCCAGCAGGGTGCCAGACTAACAATGGACAGTTTGCTCCCCACTTAGGAAGAAGAAGATGATGAAAATCTTATGCATAGCTTTGAAACTTTGTCAGACATGGATGGAAAGCCTAAAAAAGGGAACAGACCATTGTTGAAGATACTGCCAGAGGATGGACCCTTCAAGTCAAAGCATTCAAAATAAGCCTGAAGAGGAGCTGCTTTCTTTGAGGGGAGTTGACCATGATGATATAAATCTGTTAACACAGATTTGGCGCCTCCAAGATCTTTATTTGCTGATGGAGCACAACTCAAAATGGAGAGAAACAACTGCAAAAATCTTCTAATGATCAGAACTTGGAAGTGCAAAGTATAAACTTAGAAAAATTGGAATTCATTAAAAATTAAATGGAATGCATGAAGATTAATACACTAGGCTTTTGTGAGCTCAAATGAACTGATATTGGCTATTTTGAAGCAGAAAATCATATGATTTACTATGCTGGCAATAATACAATCAAGAAGAATGGCATGGCATTCATTGTCAGAAAAGAACTTGCTAAATCCATCATGAAGTACAAAGCTGTCAGTGACAAGATTATATCTACACGCCTTGAAGGAAATCCAATCAACACAACTATTATTTAACTTTATGCACCAACCACAAAAGCTAGTGATAAAGAAATTGAAGAATTCTACCAATGACATCAGTCAGAAATTGATTAAACGTGATCAATATGCATTGATAGTTATTGGTGATTGAAATGCAAAAGTTGGAAACAAATGGGGGGACAATAGTGGAAATATGTGTATTTATTGATAGAAATAGAAATAATCACATAATGTCTGGAGATCACATAAAAGGAATTCAGAAAGCCAATGACCTGTTCATAATTATTTTTCAGCAACACAGTGGCAACAATGCACATGAACTTTCCCAGATGGAATACAAAAAAATCAAGTTGATGATATCTGTGGGAAAAGATGATGGAGAAGTTCAATATCAGGAGTAAAATCTGACCGGGGTAGACTGGAACAGTTCATAAATGCTCATATGTAAGTCCGGGATAAAGATTGAAGAAAATTAAAACAAGTCCATGAGAGCCAAAAGATGTCTATCCCACTTGAATTTCAAAAACAGATTTGATGCATGAACTAACAAGAACTGCTGAGCAGTGAGAGGACGTCAGGAACATCAGCCATGAAGAAGCAAAAGGACTTTAAAACAAGAGGAAATAAAGAAAAGATCAAAGGGGATGTCAGAAGAGACTCTGAAATTTTCTCTTAATTGCGGAGTAGCTAAAGCGAATGGAAGAAAGCATAAAGTCAACAAGCTAAATAGAATACTTCAAAGGGAAGCTCCAGAAGACAGAGTTAAATATTATAATAAGATGTGTAAAATAAAGTGACCAGATTTTAAGCGGGACACCATTGACCAGGGCAAGGGGGGTGGTTTGGTTAAAATTTTGGTCTATATGGAGCACCAAAAAATTCATAGAATGCAAAAGTAATATTGTAATATATTTATTTAATTTTAAAACACCACGGGACGCAGGACAAATGGTTAAAAAGTGGGATGTCTGATCACCTTAGTGTAAAACCAAAAGGGAGAAACACTCTCAAACATATCTGAAACGGAAAGAACTCAAGAAAAAAAATCCAAACCTCAAGTTTCAATCTTGAAAGATTCTACTAGAAAATATTGAATGATGCAGAAAACATCAAGAGAAGATAGAAAGAATATACAGTCACCATACCAGAAAGAAAAGTCCACCTTGGGCTGAGCCCCGGTGGCGTAGTGGTTGTGCGCGGGACTGCGGCCCACTGGGATGGAGGTTCAATTCCGGCTCCCAGGAGCAAAGGCTGGGCCTCCTACTCCCACCACCTGAGGGCAGTGATGCCTAAAATTAAAAAAAAAAAAAAAAGAAGAAGTCCACCTTTCCAGGAGGTAACAAATAAGCAAGAACCAATGGTGTTGAAGGAAGAAATTCAAACTAAACCGTGGAAGTTACCATATATACTCATGTATAAGCCAAGTTTTTCAGTACATTTTAATGCAGTTTATGGTAAAATTAAGTGCCGCAGTTGATATTCAGATCAGCTAATGTTCAAGTATACGGTACATAATTTTGTGTCAACTTGAGGTGTATAGAAGTGGAGTCTAGCCTGTCAATCAGACCACAGTCTGAAGGTACCTTCTTGTGGGTGTGGCTTCCTCATAAGGAATGTCTTGGAGACCTCCATCTCTGTCTTGCCTCCACCTTCCTGCTGGCAAGCCACTGAGAGACCTCCCTAAAACCTGCCAATGTCATATGATGTCGCCACAGCTGCCATTAGATCCACACGTCTTTTCACCCACTGAGCTGGCGACCTTACTGCATTTTACTTCAATGGTTGTGTCTGCATGAGTCTTAAGAGGGATTTATGGACTAGTATGAGACTTATGGGCTTGATCGAAACTGGGAGGGGATGTTTTCCTAATATAAAATTAATTATTGATATAAAGCTCCTTCTTACATACACATATATGTCTCTGGATTTGTTTTTCTAGTCAATCTAGCCTAACATAAGAACTGAATGTATTAGCCCAAATCCAGTCTCGAGACATTGACAAAATACTCTTTGTAATGTTTCAGAAAGCTGAAAAAAGCACTGGAAGCACTCATATTCATCTATGTCATGAAATTTAGAAGACAACTACTGGAAGAGATCCATACTTGTGCCTATTCAAAGGAAAGATGGCTCAACAGAATGCTTAAACTAAAGAACAATAGTATTGATATTGCACACAAGTAAAATTTTGCTTAAGATCATCCAATAATGGTTGCAGCAGCACATTGAAAGAGGACATCCAGAAGCTCAGGCAGGATTCAGAAGAGGACATAGAACAAGGGATATCATAGCTGTTGCCAGATGGGTGTTTCTTCAAAGTGGAAAATGCCAGAAAGATGATTACTTGTGCTTCATTGACCATGCAAAGGTGTGAGGACCATAATAAACTGTGGATAACCTTGAGAAGAATGTGAATTCCAGAAGATTTCATTGTGCTCTTCCAGAACTTGTACATAGGTCAAGAGGCAAAATCAAGAAAGGTGTGAGTGTGTGTGTGTGTGTGTGTGTTACTCTGTATAGACTAGAAAAATAAATTCAGGGAGACACATATGTGTATTAGAAAGAGATTTATATACAAAAGCAATTGAATATTGAGGAAATATCCCAGCCCATTCTAGACCAAGTCCATAAGTCTGATATTATTAGCCCATTATACCAATTTATAAAGTCCTCTTCAAACTCATGAAACAAATACAATGATGCTGAATGCAGGCAATCATAGGCCAGAGGATCTGGTGGCATTGTAAGCATCTCAGTGCTGGCAGGGGTCTCTGTGTGGTTCCTTCAGCTCTGAAACTCTGACTGCCTCAGGGTAGCTTCATATAGCTTCTCCTCAGAAATATCTCACAGGGAGAAGTGAGAAAGTGTCTTCCAGGGAGAGTGAGCAGAGAGAGTGAGTCTCCTACCTCCCAGGAGAAAAAACATAGGCGTTCCAGAACCCTCAGGAGAAGGCCATACCTACACAGAAGCCTCATTGTCTGCACAATGATTAGTGGGCTAGACTCCACTCTTTCACTCTCAATCCTCAAACTGATACCAGATTATGTAAGTACCACAGTGTGCATCAGACTTGTATTCTCTCACCGTGTGCATTCGATCTGTATTGATGAGCAAATCATCAGAGAAGGCCCAGTATATGAAGAATGTGGCATCCAGATTGGAGGAAGGCCCGCAATATGGAGATGGCACAACTTTCCTTCCTGAAAGTGAGGAGTTGAAGTACTTGCAGATGAAGATCAAGGATTACAGTCTTCAAGATGGATTATAACTAAACGTAGAACAGACCAAAATCTTCACAACTGGACCAGGAGGTAACATCATGATAAAGTGGTCAAGGATTTTGTCTTGCTTAGCTGTACAGTCAATGTTCACGGAAGCAGCAGTCAAAGGAATAGTTGCATTAGGTAAATCTGCTGCACGAGACCTCATTAGAGTGTTAAAGACCCAAGACGCTACCTCAAGGACTAAGGTGTACCTGCTCCAAGCCCTGGTGTTCTCCTTTGTCTCATATGCGTGTGAAAGTTGGATGCGGAATAAGGAAGCTACCTTATTCAGGACCTGCGGACCTAGCCCGAGGCAACCAGACCTCTGAAGCCAGAGAAACCATGTAGAGACCTCTGCCAGCACTTAGATGCTTACAACGCCACTGGATCTAAAGACTTTCTACCCATTGACCTGTGATAGTCCTGCATTCAGCATCATTAAATGTGTTTTGTGAGTCCGAAGAAGACTTTGCCAATTGGTATCAGACCTATGGGCTAATATCAGCCTTATGGGCTTAGACTAGACTAGGTTGAGACACTTTTTTTTTCCAGTTTTCATAAAGGCCTATTTCATTATTGGTGGATAGCACATTTACCAGTTAAATACATTTAAATTATGTATAGGTGACTGCATGACCGCAGCATTGGTAACTAGATAACGAATTGAACTAGAAACCAACTGACAAGTAACTGTCACAATGTTTAACATACAGCTCTTATTTAGATCATCCTTTGTTATTTGATCACCTTTGGGTGGGGTTGGGTAGTGAGGGGAAGCCTGCTGGTCACATTGGAAATATATTAAGGCCAAGTCTTCTGATACCCATTCCCAGAGGTCTCTTCAGCTGCAGTA
Organism: Nesogale talazaci; assembly: GCA_004026705.1. Lineage (NCBI taxonomy): Eukaryota > Metazoa > Chordata > Mammalia > Afrosoricida > Tenrecidae > Nesogale > Nesogale talazaci. Next base: position 7,891 of record PVJH01025694.1, on the reverse strand, counting down.
AGCCTCCAAACCCAGGGCAAGGCCAAGTTTGCAGCCTCCAGCATTAATGCTCTTCCCATCCACCAGAGCAGATGCTGTAAGCTTCACATCAGGCCACAGAGTCTGAGTATAGCCCACTCCTATTAAACTAGAGTTGTTGACTTTTGCAGAAATGCAAGCTGTGGGATCCAACTGATATTTAGCAGTAATATCAAAACGAGTATGGTTGGACTGAGCCCCGGTGGCATAGTGGTTGTGCGCGGGACTGAGGCCCACTGGGACAGAGGTTCAATTCTAGCTGGGCCTCCTACTTCCACCACCAGAGAGCAGTGATTGCCCCCCCCCCCAAAAAAAAAGAGTATGGTTGACACCTGATGTCTAAGTCAAGTTTACTGAAGTGTCAAGATCTTCACATCCTTTTTGGTAAATTCATCCTCCAAATTCTGTCCTATCATTGACTTTAGTGTGTAGCTGGAAGTCCCCAGTCCTGCCGCCCACTGCAAAGTTATTCCTTGTCAGCTTTGACTTGGTACTGTCAAAGGTCATCTGATAACCAGAAAGTCATCCCTCATAGCCAAAGACAGCTGAACCACGGATTGCAGGTCCAGCAAAATCAAAGTCAGCATCACAGCCAAGGTCTACACACTCCCTCTTGTAGGAAGACTTGATTTTACCACTTTTCTTTCCTGTGTTTGGTGAGAAGGTAGTATCAAATGTCAGCTTTAAACCTTGGCAGATCTGGTCTTCAACTGAGATTTCTGTCCCCAGACTGTTATCAGTGTTCTATTTTTCTGTGAAAGTCAGACCATACTCATACCATTTATATCTCCAAAAGTCCCAGTAAATTTACCAGTGTCTGTGTTAGAGGAATCAGATGTTGAGAATTCCACACCACCACAAGACTTTGTCTTCACATCCAGTTTCACCAACCCCAAACCAAATCCTTTGTTGAAAAGATCTCCAGCAGCTTTGCCAAGGGCAGTATATGATGGCGGAATGCACATTGGCCAAGGGCAGCTGTGTCCATAGGTCGCCGTGGTGAGATAGGGAGGAGGGTCCTGATGATCTGATGAGGGCCACCTGCTGCTCCGCCAGCAGCTGAGGCCACTGGACTGGCTCACTGGAGGGCGAAATGAAGGAGACACCCTTCTGCCCACCGCAACCCAGTGAGATACTTTCTTAATGTACAGTTACCCTTTATATAAAACTCTCTTATACACATATGTGTTTCTATGGATTGGTTTCTCTAGTCTACCCAGACTAACATAGACTGTCACTTTAAGTTGTTGAAAACCCCATCTTTCTTTCCGGAGTGGCTGGTAGTTTCAAACTTCTGCTGACCCTGCAGTCGTTAGTAACCCATGCGCTCCCCCTCCTCAACGCAGACAAAACACTCCGAGACTCAAACTCATGGCCTCTCGACTTTATTCCGACTCTGCGACAGGACAGAGGAGAACTGGTTCCAGAGGATTCCCGAGACTGCAGCACTTTGTAGCAGTTGAAAGCCTCGTGCTTTCCTGCTCAGTGAGGGGAGACATTATTATTTACATCACCTTCAATCAAACGAGCTCTGACAGCAAAATGGATTAAGTGTGCGGGTTTGCCAACAGCAAGGCCAGCCATCCAAACCCACCGACGTCTCCACGGTAACTGATGAGCAGATCTGCTCCAATCAACATGCGCAGTCTCAGAAACCAAAAGGGACGCTATGTCCTGCAGGCTCATTAGGCGTTGGAATGCACTTGATGGCAGGGAGTGAGTGGGCAACCGACTTTATGATATAGCCCCCCTTTGAGAGTGTGTTTGCTGAATGAAGTAATTCAGTCAAGAGTCAATCTTTCTTTTTAGATTAAAAAAAAATTCGTTTTACTCTCATTACCCAATTTATAAACCAAAATGTTTACATAAGATTCACTATATTTTGCTCAAATGCAAGAGTCATTTAGCCACTCGTTCCCCTCATTTACATTTTAGTCATAAAATCAAATGTAGGTTTAAACAAGTATGGTTAAATTATGGATATAACCATCTTTAAACTTTGATCTGGTTTTAAATAATGCTAAAAACGACGACAGGAGGGGCTGAGCCCCAGTGGCTTAGTGGTTATATGCGGGACTGCGGCCCACTGGGATGGAGGTTCAATTCCAGCTCCACAGGAGCAAAGGCTGGACCTCCTACTCCCACCACCAGAGGGCAGTGATGCCTAAAATATATATATGTGTGTGTGTGTGTGTGTGTATGTATATATATATATGTATATATATATATAAAACGACGACAGGAGTCCTGGTGTAGTGGTTTACCAGCTGGTAGGTCAGCAGTTCGAAACCACTAGACCCTCTGAGGAAGAGTCGCAGCCTTGGAAACCATGGGAGCAGTTCGTTCTACCCTATCCTGGATCGGGGCTGGAGCTGGGCTGTTAGCCTGAATTGACTCTATTGGCAGTATTTGAGCAACAGCTACATGATGGTATAGAATCAAGTCATTTCCATTTCCTATATAGGATAATCAATGCTTTAACAACCCCACACGCAATACTTTTTTAGCATGATTAAAGAACCTTTGGGGGAAAGATTATAGCAGTTTTGTGCCACTAGCTGCAAGGTCAGCGGTTCAAAACTACCAGCTGCTCAGTGAGAAAAAGACGAAACTCTCTACTGCAGTAAAAAGTTGTTATGGTTTTGGAACACAGGCAGCTCTATGAGAGTTGCAGACAGTGAGTTTAATTCTTATCTTTAGAGGCATGTCAGACCAACTAAATTTTTCAATGTGGTCAGTAGATGGCACTGTTCTACCTTGTTTTTTTTTCAATAGAGGCCTCTCTCTGGAGTCCTGCAGGACCGTGTTTTTATTTATTAGCATTTCAACTTCATCTCTGAAATAACAGTGCTTTAGATAGTTCACGTTACGCTTTTGACACATAGGAAATACTGCATCCTATGGGCTGGGACTGCTATAGGAAAAAATATGATGTTTAAATCAACTTGAATTTCTTAAACTTTTTTCAATTTGCTTTTAACTTAGTTTATTCCAAACAGTTGATTTTGCTTTGCAAACATCAGAAAAATCTAACTCATTTAATTTATTCTTTAGCTTTATCTCCAGGAAAGCTCAGTGTTGAGTGATAGTTCAAGAATTTAAATTAAAATTATATTTAAACTAATGTGCAAAGTTAAAAATTTTTATTGGTCTTCACTTTTCCATCGGTAAGATGAAACCTTTCAACCCTTGAGATTTTTGGAACTGAGACTGAGTCAGGAGGCACAGTAGAGGGTTACTAAGGCTACAAAGAAGGAGATAGGTGTATAGGAAGCTAGTTGGCTACATACATATTTTTTTTTTGCCAAAAATATTTATGAGGCAACTAAATCTAGTGTGCATGCTATCATATTTATCTTTATGCTATCATAATATCTATGCTATCATAAATATGCTATCATATTTATCTAACAAGATCCACCGATTTTATTTTAATGTATGAATCCTCTACTCAAAAAAGGAAATTTTAAAAAAAGAAATAGAAGGCTGAGCCCCGGTGGCGTGCGTAAGTGGTTGAGTGTGGGACCGCGGCCTGCAGGCTTGGCGGTTCAAACCCAACGGCTGCTCTCAGGAGCAGCACTGGGTAGCACTCACGACCACCAGAGGCTGTGATGCCCACAAAAAAAGAAATAGAAAATCAAGAGGATTCTAATATATGGTGTGTGTGTGTGTGTGTGTGTGTGTGTGTGTGTGTGTATATATAGAAATGATTTTATTAGGGGTTCGTACAACTCATCACAATCCATACAGGTGTCTAATAAAAAGTAGAAATATAATTCATTAATAGTGAAGTCTTCAAAAATCAAGCATTATAATCATGATGAGCAAAACCAAATATTGCTACAATCTCCTTTATCTGATGTGACCATGTTACTCCTCAGAAATATCAAGAAGCTATATTGTTTTCTTAAGTAAAAACCAAAACAATGAACCAGCCAATAATCCCCCAAACAAAAAGCAAAGCACACAGTCCAGTACCTCCTTTAAATCTATTTATAAGAAGAACAACAGAACGAAAAAGATCTCTAATTGGAACTTTCTAGAAGCATTTCTCCCCAATTAGAGTGCTGTAATGACTCTAAATGGCACTGTCTCAGGGACAGCTCACCAGTTAATTATAAGGAGTTCTCTAAATTGAGGAGTGAAGGATGATACTTAATTTCAATTAGTGCAGTTGAGTATGGCTTGTCATTATTCACTTGATATTTTAGACAGGGATCAAAAGAGGAATCTATGGAACAGAAATATGATTGTCTTCTCCAGAGGGCAGAAAAGATGAGAATAAAACTGAACACTTTCCAAGATGATATTCTTGTCTGGAATGTGTTTTTTATAGTCATTCCATTCCCATAATACCCAGAGACTTTCATTAGCTTACCCAGTTTCTTTTCCATCTGGTTCTTTTCAAACAGGAGAAAACAAGATTTTTATCGTGGTAGCTCACAATCTGGTAAATGGAAACATTTTTAAAATATATTTTTAAATATATTTTGAAAATATACCACTCCTACACTTGAGCACTTTCATAATTTTAAAATGTCCACAGGAGCTTCAAATTTATTTCAACTTTTTAAAAGATTAATTTATTGGGGGCTCTTATTTTGATTTTTGTATGGTGGTATAGTTTAGCATTTTGTGCCCTGCTATGAAATACATTAAAATGCCTTCATTGACTAATAGTTAAATCTGAAATGACTCCAGGTGCCCGATTTTAAATACTTCTTATTTGGTCACAGGAATAATACCTTCCAGAAAGTGATTGTTTTCATAGCAAATTGTCAATATAACTTATTTACACTAACAGCTTCCCAGGATTGCTCTGTTCTTTTATTTACTTTCTTCCCTTTACTTTAAAATATCTTTCCTTGGACAATTTCCTCTCCATCTTCCTTCATTTAGAGGCAGGCTTTGTTTAAGTAGGTTCGTAAAAGTTCTCATCATTTTAAGGGCAAATGGTGGTGTTTTTTGTTTTTTTGTTTTTGCTGGCTTGTTTGCTTGCACACTGTGACAGACACCCTTCTCATTGTTCTTCTCCACAATTGCTGTATTCATGGAGGGTATATTGGGGACCAGGCTGATGGTGCAGAAATGTTGCAAAATAGCCCTTCGTGGTCTCTCCCCCAGTCCCAGAGGAATTGGCTGCACATGCCTAGATCTCTTTCCATCTGGCCTCCGCACAAAGGCTCTATCCCACTTTAACACACTGCTTTGTTTTATAAAGGCCCTTGAGTTTATCTGACAGTGAATGCATAGGAAACAACAATCATCATGCGAGATAATCTAATGTGACCATTTGTTTTTGTATACTGGAAGCCTAAGATGACTTAGCCAGCAACAAAGACTTCCGAAGGTAAGGACTGTGATAACGGATCGGAAACAAAGCTGCAAAGAAAGTAAGTGCGGAGGGTCTGGTTTCTGTGGATCCTTTCTCTTCTGGGGTTTTGGTGGCTTTTCTAAAGAATAGGGGGGCCCCCAAACTTGCTACACTGATTTTTATGTATAGTACTGAGCAACTACCTTTGTGAGATATTTTTGTTAAGACATTATTAACCAGAACACTACTTTGTTTAGAGACTACTTTATCCATAGTGCACATTATGATTTGTTTTCACAGAATGCTATTATTAAAGCATTCATTCATTTAAGACTGTAGGACACAGATTCTGAAAACCTCACACTGACCTGAAAACTACCTTTTAAAAGGCATGCTGTTCTCAAGGATTTTTTACTGCCTGTGTAGGTGCATATTGTCCATTTGAAAATCAAAATATCCTGTTTCACAAGGAAATTATCAAGCATTAACAATTTGTGGTTATTTTGTCTGGTAATAGGTTGGAGAAACACACAATCTATGCTAAGCATACACACAGGTACTTGATTTTTCAATCATTTATTTCAAAAACAATTATGTAAAGCTGTTCTAAAGACTTTGTTCAGGTTTAAGGGAGTTTTGGACAATGACACAAGTTGTTGGTTTCAATCACAACTACTAGTATTGAAATGTGGCAACTAAAATCTGCACCTGACTGGGAAGGGTGACCTTGTAATGATGAAAGGGAAATATCAGAATCACTTCACTTCTTTTACGCCCTACAAGGGACAGCATGTTTTGTTGTTGCTGCTGTTCATCTCGAGTGTGCTCTTTCCCTTTTCAAGCTGCTCTTTCAAATTTTGTCTGGCTCCTTCCCTTCATTTTTTTCCAGTCACCTTATTTCCTCTACATTGTCTTCTGACATCATTTGTCTGTTCACGTTGTCCTGTCTTTTTAATACCCTTCGCCTTTTCATGTATGATGTTCTTGATTTCATCCCACATTTAATCTTGACTTGGGTCTTTCATGGCCAATGTGTCAAATCTATTGTAGAGATGGCCTCTCAATTCAGGTAAGATACACCAAGATTATACTTTGGCTCTCATAGACTTGTTTGAAGTTCTTTCAGCTTCGAATTGCATTTGCATATGAATAATTCTGTGCCATAATTGGTCCAGGACTTATTTGGGCTGCTATGGAACTTCTTGATCATCACTTTACACATCTGTAATTTATTTCATCCCTGGGGTGAAGAAAAGCTGATGGTGAAAATTCCCACATTTGCTGATGCACCCACTCTGTCTTCAGCGATCATGTCAGAAGGTGGGCATCACAGAATGCCAGTTTAATAGAACCAAGTGTTGCTAAAGAGTCTTCCTCCAATCCAAATGTCACATTCTTCTTTATATAGTCTGGCTTCTTAGATTATGTGCTCAGCATATAGATTATATAAGTAAGCTGAATGAAAACCACCAAGATTTACACCTTTCTTGATTCTAAACCACATTGTTCTGTTTAACTGTCTCTTGTCATATGGAGAAGTTTCCACATGAGCACAATGAAATGTTCTGGAATTGCCATTCTTCACCATATTATCCATAGTTTGGTGTGATATTCACAGTTGAATTCCTTTTTTTAATCAATAAAGTAAATACTTTTCTGATATCTTCTACCTCCAACTGAGAGCCATCTGACAATTGCAATGATATGTTTCATTCCACAACCTTGAGTGAATCCTGTCTGGATTTTTGGAAGATACCAGTGGATTCACTACTGCAACCATTATGGATTCATCACCAGTCAAACTTTACCTGCATATGATACTAACGATACTCTTAAATATGTCCCATAATCTGTTGGATCACTTTTCTATGGAATAGTCACCTACATGAATTTCTTCCATTTGCTCGGCCTGGTAGCTGCCTTCCAAATTTCTTTGGATAGACACGCTAATGTTTCCAGCTTTGTGTCCACCATCTCAATTGATTTGCTATCATTCCTGGAATCCTCATTTTTAGCAATGATTTCAGTGCAGCTTGGGTTTCATCCCTTCAGTACCACTACTACTTCCTAAAATAATTGTCTACCAAATCTTTTTGCTACAGGGACTCTGTATATTCCTTTCATCTTCATTCGCTCTTTGCTGCATCATTCAATTTTGGACCCACAGAATTTTAAGTTTCTACTTGTACCATTTATTAACACTGATTACATTATTTGACATGCATAACCATTCTCACCTCCCCCCCCTTTTCTTTATTTTTATTTGAGGTGTTCCTCCATATTTACATATACTCACTAGCCCTTAAGGTTCCCATTTAATCTTTCAAGCAGCTGTTGTCACTTTGACCACATAGATAGCTTTAAAAGCACTTAATTCTCACCACCAAAGTTTCTTATTAAGTGAAACTAGAGTTTGGTTCTGGTTGAAAAGACTTTAGGGTATATTTTTGGTTGAAGCTTTAAAGATTATCTCAGGCCAATTATTTCAAGCATTCTTCCAACCTTTGTAGCACCAAGACCTTTACAGTCTATGAGAATTTGAAGTCTTGTTTGCTTGTG
>PVJH01025693.1:0-31118 GCA_004026705.1 Nesogale talazaci | reverse complement strand
ACATCCATTTCTCCTGTGCCACACATGGATAAAGACCTCATTCGCCCCATTGACATGCAATGCTGTTTCAAAGACACTCCGCTCCTTAGGCACTCATTTTCAGACACAAATTTGTATCTGGCCCTATTTCTTGAGTCTTTGTTAGTCCCAATTTTAAAATTATTATACCATATAATTCTACATCTGTGAGAGCAAATCCCTTCCCAATAGTCTGTTTTTAATTTTCCTGAGAAGTTCTGACTCCATTCTTACTACTTAATTCTTCACACAAAAAACAGAATACCTTTCCCCAAGTCCCTTTCAACACCCTCCACCAAATCCTAAATAAGATTCCATTGGTGTGGCATTGAATTCTTTGCTAATCTAATGAGAATGAGATTTTTACTTTAACAAAGTGAAACCTGTACATCCCCTCCCCCCTTTCTTTATATCCTTTGGTGAAATTTTACAATCTTTGTCATTTAGATTAATACCTATTTCAATTTGTAATTGATAACAAATTGCTCCTTTGAATGTTATTATAAGCAAGAATCTTTTGGGGTTTTTTAATTTATTTGGGGGGGGGGAGTGTCACTGCCCTCTGGTGGTGGGAGAAGGAGGCCCAGTCTTGCTGTTGGATTTGAACCTCCAACCCAGTGGACTGCAGTCCCGCGCACAGCCACTACGCCACCGGGGCTAAGCCCCAAGCAAGAATCTTTTAATCCATTATGTTTTCTCATTGCTGTACTTTGTGTGTGCGTGAAAATTACTGTATGTTGTTTTTCAAGCAAACAGGTTTTCTAAGCAAACAATCACACCAACTACAAACAATGATGCTTTTGTCTCCTTTCTATGTCTGGTTCTCTTCCTTTTTTTTTTTTGGTTTGTTTTGTGTGGGCATCACTGCCTCTGGTGGTCGTGGACGCTATCCAGCACTGCTCCTGAGAGCCGCTGCGGGATTTGAACCGCCAAGCCGGCGGGCCGCAGTCCCGCACTCAACCACTGGGGGCTCAGGCCTCTTACTTCCTTTTTTATCCCATTTCACTGGGTACATTTCTGGGAATGCTGCTCAGTCACATGGTGATCACAGGCATTTGTCTGTTGGTGCACACACGGAATGCTTCTATTAGCATTTTCACTAGTCGACATGATGCTGGCTATACATGTCTAGAATGACAGGTCTACGGCAACGTATGTAATATCAGCAAGAATTTAAGTTTATCATTACTATAGTGGGAGGGACCTTGGTGGCACAGTTGCTTAATGCTCAGCTGCTCCCCGCAAGGTCAGCAGTTTGAACCCACCAGCAGCTCCAGGAGGAATGAGGCAACCATCCGTTTCTCTAAAGTTGAAGGCTTTGAGCCCACAATGGGCATCTGTAGGGTTTGGGGAGGTGGAAGAGATGCCAGTGCATTTGCATTTGTTTGGGGTATTACAACATTGCTTTTATATTTTAAAATAATATGCATTTTTACATATATTCATACTTTTAAACGATCAAAAACAATAAAAAGAAATGTTCTCCCCCCTTCTGCTAAGGTTTTCATCAGAGTAGAGGCCTGATGTGAAAGGCACACGAGAAAGCATCCATCTTGACAAGCCAATGCTTCTTCTCCCTTACCTAGTACCATGGTGAGATGATTGACAATCGCTCTCCTTTGAAACCTTGCCTCCACGCACTGCCTCATATTCCTAGGGAAGGGAAGGGGACTCTCCGGATGAGGCTCAGTATAGCCCCCTTTTGTCTTCCACTTCCTCACCGTGCTCCCCAAGTTGAGCACAGCAGAAGAGAAAAAGGCAGGAAGAGGGCGAGGAGGGAACTGGAGTCAGAGGAACCCCTCAAGCATGAATTCAGCCGCTGGTGTGACCTCCTGGGCCTCACGAAAGGCAGCCCCCAGCTCCACTCACCTTGAAGGTGAACACTTTGGCTTTTTCAAAGTCAATGGCAGCCGAGTTCTCCACAATGATGGTCACTTGGGCTTCGTTCAGGACTGTCTGAGGTACTACTCGGAAGATGCCCCCAGGCCCCACCAGCCGCAAGTTAAACTTGGCATTGGCTCCCTGCACAAGAGTTTGGAGAGAGGAACAGGGAAGTTAAATGAGATCATGAAATCATGATGTATGTGTGCTACGCAAGCCAGGAAACTTCCTACAACCTCAACGGCAGGAGATGAGTGTCCTTGCACCTTTCTGTAGATGAGAGGATCTAGATTCCTAGGCAATTGTGAACGTGTTCAAGACTGTCCCCCTCCTACCCAGGTCGTAATACTGATAAGCAAAAGAACAAACACATCACGAGTCCGGTGTTTGGCTGGGCACACTCACAGACTCTAGTTTTGTGCGTTCAATTCAGAGGTGTTGCTATTTCTTTCTTTGCTATGAGGTAGAGTAATCTTTTTCACTTATGGTTACTTTTTATTATGAATTAACCCAAAGGTTTACAGGGCAGATCAGTTTTCCATTTCACAATGCATACACGTTTTGTTTTATGTCATTGATTGTGGTCCCCGCAATGTAACCTCGTGACTCCTGCTCCCTCTCTGTGTTTAGTTTCACATTGATTGTAAATGCCTTTGGACTAAGCAATGTGTCTTTGATTAGCTACCCCCACCACCTCGTCCTTTTGGGCACACCCTCTTGTTTCTTTCATTATTGTTACTTCCCAGGCAAAGTGAAGGCTGGGGCAGAGTCAGCTCGGTCTTGGGTCCCCACACATACAATCTGTGGGTAGGCAGGACTACATACCTGGTCTGAGTCATTGACAGTGATCTTGAGGCCTCGCAGGATCTCACCCTGGGGTGGATGCTCAAATACAGACAACTCAAATCTGTTCTGGGGTCCATTCTCTCCATAGAATGTTGGGGGGTGGTTGTTGAGGTCCACAATCCTGATGGTGACTGGGATGGTGGAGTGGGCAGCCGGCTGCCCCGTAGAGCTGGTCTCCGTTGCCTGGGTGAGAACAGGGGCTATGCCACACAGCAAACAGTAGCAGGCAGACTCCAAGCTGCCCGGAGGAACCCTGCTCCTGATAGTTGTGTCCTGTGGAATCCCCTCTCCATAAGTGGAGGCAAACCCAGCAACTTATTTCTAATCAATAGAGGATGGCGAAGGTGATGAGGTATCACTTGCTTATCAGGCTATGAGATTATGATTTCCATTTTGCCCTTACTGTCATTGATTGGACAGCCCAGGCAGCAAGGAATTGATTGTGACCTCGAGTTGACCACAAGCAAGGAACCAAGTGAGGGCACTAGCTAGCTAACTGCTCGCCAGGAACTAAAACCACTGCTGCGAGGCCAAAAAGCCACAAAGAACCGAGTCTTGCCAACAATCACATGAGTGCAGAAGGTACCCCTTCCCCAGGTAAGCCTTCAGGAGAAAGCCCAGGCCTGTCTGACAATTTGACCACTGCTCCCTGAAACAGCTCAGCTGAGCCTGGACCCCTGATCCACACACACACACACACACACACACACACACACACACAAATAATAAAAAATGAAACAAAAGAGGGGAGAAGATAAATACATGTGTACTTTGTGCAGCCAGGGCTGAGGGTTTGTATGCACCTCCTCCATGAGACTCATCTGACAAAGCTCTTAGGTGCCTCATAAAGGGCACCCCTTCTTCTCAGAAGCGCACTGAGTCTAAAAGGGCCCACCGTGGGTCTCAAAGCACCCACCACTCTCTCCCTTCTCCGAACCTACAATCGCCACTTCTACTTCCAATGTCCTCCTTGGTTTTACCAGCATCCTCAATGTGACAGAGAACCGGTGACCTTGCATCAAAATCCTCTCCTCCTGTGCTTTCTCAAGGCCTCTAGTCTCGTAACCATGGTCACTCTGCTCCCTGCAGATTCTCTTTGACCTCTGATCTCTTTCACTTGCTGATCCTCCCGTTCAGGCTCTGATGTCCCCCAAAGTTGTGCTCTGTGCCAAATGCTTCTCTCTCCTCCAAGCCCTCTGGGGTAGAACTCAACCACACATGTGGTTTTCACAGCTATCTGCATGGTGACCCATGGATCGCCACAAACTTACGAACACATACACAAAAGTTCGGACATTTCTGCTGGCATGCCTCACCACTAAAGTCCCTCTGGTGTCCCCAATAGCAAATTCCACCCAGGCTCCCTCCACCATCTCCCGGACCTCACCAGCAGCCGGTTTTATTCTCTCTGGAGTCTGCCTCCTTTCTATGCTTTAACGGGCCTGTTTCTGACATTTCACCTGCCCTGGATCCTTAGGTCCTCTGGAGATGTCCTTTGGATCAAAGGCACGACCTCTCGCCTTCGGCAGCTCCCCGCACATCCTGCTGTACAACACTCGTCCTCCACTGCCAGGCGCACCTGGGTGCTCGTCTTGTGCCCCAGCTGGGGAGGCCTCAGACACTCACTCTGCCCCCACAGCAGATCCTGGGAGCTCCGAGACCTGAGCAGCAGCCAGAGTGAGCTTTCTACCCTGGGTTTCAATCCTGCTTAAAACCTCTCAATGTTTCTCTCTTGCTTCTGAGAAGGGCTAGCTCAATCATTTTTAAGGTCCAACCTCTGGAAACAAGGGGCCCCTTGCTCAGAAATTAAGACTATCAAGATGGTGACTGCTTGGCACCTTCAAGGGGAGAGGATGCATGGCCATGAAGTCAGTCCTGCTTCAAGAAGGACCCATTTGGGGCCTGAGCTCCTTGGGCTCCATCCCAGAAGCCAACGTTTTCTACATGGGATCATGGGTCTTCCTTCCATCACTTGACGCTCCCCCCCGCCATCCCCCACCAATCTAGCCTGTGTTCTGATGTTGAACTGAAAGGCTTCCATACGTGAGAATGCCGCCACTCCACCCACTTCCCCTTTCACTCACTTACTTGCCTGATTCTCAGGTCATGGTAGCTCACATCACCCACCCACCTGGTGGTGGGGGTGGGGGTGAGGGTTGATGCGCATCTATGCAGCCTTCACAGGCACACCCGAGGGAGGAGTGCCTGGGTCATTGACCAGTCCCTCCCAGCCTTGAACTCCAGGGCCAAGGCAGTCACCTGAACGTGGTGGGGCTCCCTGGCAGATGCTCAGATAGCACAGGTAGAGATAAGAGTTGGAAACGAAGCAGCTGGCGCTTGCAGGGAGGGTTTTCTGTGGGGGACTCTCATTTTAAGAAGAAGCCATCACTACCCAAGGAAATGTTTGGTGTAGGGTGAGAGGGGCAAGCCAGCGGGGAGGTACCTGTATGTGCAACTCGTACACTTCTTTCCAGAGCTGGGCAGGGCTCTGTGTGACCAAGATGGCTCCAGATGTCTCGTTAATTTCAAAGGCGCCTTCGCTCCCTGTCACAGACCAAATATGCACCCTGCAGTTCTCCGTAAGGCCACAGGGGGGCGGAAGGGAGCTGTGCAGGACTGCGTGCTACCTGCTCTCCATATATAATCTTCTTATTCAACATTCCTCTATTTAGCACAATATTATTACTCAAACTTTGCCAATACGGAAATTGGGTTCCAGAGAGGTTAAGTAACATTACACAGTGAGGGAATCTTGAACTGGCTTCTACATAGCTCCCAGATTTCTTACTGCTCTCTCTTATTCATGCTGGTGTGTGTGTGTGTGTGTGTGTGTGTGTGTGTGTGTGTGTGCGCGCGCGTGCGTGTAAGAGAGAGAGGCTGAAGGAGAGAAGGGAAAGGTCTTAGGCTGGGTTCTCTGAAACCAAACCAAAATCACTGCCACAAATTCCATTTCAACTAATAGAAGCAAAATTGTATATATCTATATGATTTATCTTAAGGAAGTGAAATGATGTATGCATGTGTATGTGGAATTATATATGTGTATATAAGTGTGCTGATTCTTCTTTGGTCTTTCTAATGAGGCAATTGAATACACCATGGCTGGGGTCAGGGGCACTTTAGTCCTTAAAGTAACATCCTCGCTTTTCAACACTTTAAAGAAAGAAGTCTTGTGCCATAGATTTGTGCCATAAAGGAGCCTGGTGGCTTAGTGATTACGTGGATCCACAAGGTTGGAAGTTTGGAGCCACCAGCTGCTCTGAGGGGAGAAGAGCGGGCTTTCTGCTTTCATAACAAGCACCTCAGAAACGCCTCTGGGCCCTTCTCCCCTTCCCTACAGGGTCGCTGTGAGTCAGCGTTGACTTGATGGGAGTGAATTTGGTTTCGTTTCATGTCCTTTAACAGGCAAGATATCCCTCTTCAGGGCCGGGTCTCTCCTGACAACATGTCCAAATCGTGAAAGGTGAAGTGTCGCCAACCTTGCCTCTGCAAAGCACTCTGGCCATTTCTTTCAACACATATCAGCTTGTCCTCTCAGCACTCTGTGGTACTTTCAATACTTTTCTGGAGCCACAATTCAAACGTGTTGGTTCTTCTTTGGTCTCCCTTAATCAGTTTCCAACTTTACAAGCCCATGTATGGCGATGGAGAATATCAGTGGCAAGGGTGAGTTACACTTTAGTCCATAAAGTAACAGCCTTGCATTTCAATACTCTACAGAGGGTTTCTGCAGCATATTTACCTCATGTTATATATCTTTTGATGTCATCTACTGCTTCCATGAGTATTGACTATGGATCCAAACAAGTCAAAATCGTAGACAATTTCAAACTTTTCTCCGTTTATCATAAGGTCACCTATTGGTCCAGTTGTGAGGATTTGGGTCTTCTTTACCTTGATTTGTAATCCATCCTGAAGGCTGCAATCCTCCATCTTTATCAGCAAACATTTCAAATTCTCCTCACTTTCAGCAAGCAACGTTGTGTCATCTGCATATTGGAAGTTGTTAATAAACCTTCCTCCAATCCCGAAGCCATAGTCTTCTTCACTTGAGCCAGATTTTCTGATTATTTTATCATCATAAAGATTGAATAAGTATGCTGAGAGTTACAACCCTGTCACACACCTTTCCTGGTTTATGACCATGCCATATTCCTTTGTTCTGTTCACACAGTGCCTCTTGATTCATGTGCAAGTTCTGAGCAAGCACAAGGAAGTGTTCTGGAATTACCATTCTTCTTATGGTTACCCATAATTTGTTATAAACCAGAGTCAAATTGGCATAATCAATAAAACACAAGCAAACAGCTTGCTGGCAAGCTGCTTGGCCAACTGACTAGAACAGATCATACAGTGGTTGGAATGTGACTTTGAGGGCTAAGGTGCCCCTGACCCAAGCCATGGTATTTTCCTTTGTCTCATATGCACATGAAAGTTCAACATGAACACGGAAGACTGAAGGAGAACTGAGGGATTTGAATTGTAGTGATTAAGAAGAATACTGAAAGTGCTAAAAGTATAAACCAATGTGTGCTGGAAGAAATATGGCCAAAGTGTTCCCTAGAGGCAAGTATAACAAAATTTCATCTTCCATCTTTGGGGCATGTTGCCAGTAGAGCCCAGACTATGGAGAAAGACATGATGCTCGATAAAGTAGAGGGCGGGGAGAAGAGGTCCATCTCCAGGGAGGTGGATGGGCACAGCGGCTGCATCTATGGGCTCAGGCATAGGAATCGTGAGGACGAGGCAGGACCAAGCAGTGTGTTGTTCTGCTGTGCATAGGGTGACAGTGGGTCAGAAACAACTCAATCCACTTAACAGATAGCTACGGGGAGAGAGAGAGAGAGGAGAGAGAGAAATCATCTCAAAGAAATGGCTCACACAGTTGCAGAGGCTGGCAAGTTCCAAGTCTGTGAGCAGGTGGCACGCTGGAGGTTCCTCTGAACTCGGGAAGTTATAGAGATTGACGAACTCATGATTGAAAGGCCAGAGTCAGACTACTTTCCGAAGGAGGGAAGTGAATCCAAGAATGTACGGCTGCTAGTTGACAGGCTAGTGATTTCCAGGAGCAGCATTCGATAAGGCAGGCAGCTGCTTCAAGCCCAAAGGCCTGGAGACCCATTGATGGGTCAGATATGGAATTCTGACGAAGCAAAAGTCAGAAGAGCTTTGCTAGAATCTCTCTCTCTCTCTCTCTCTCTCACTTTGTGAGTGTGTATATGACTGTATGAGAGCTCATCACAGGGAATGACTTCATCATAACCACCGAACCACTGAGAAATCATGGCCCAGCTCTGTTGACATGCAAAAGTAACAATAATGGGGGTGGGAGGGGAATGGAAAAAACTGGAGTTGGAAAGATGGAAAGGGCAAGCAGAGGACAAGAAATGAGAAGAAGAACATGGCCAGGGAGGGGACTGAATGATTGGAATTATATGGAGTTTTGCCATCAGGTGGGATGGGAAGGCATGTCGAGTCTGTGTCCCCAGGGAAAGGGGCCTCAAAAGCTGGTGAGTTTGTTCCAGTGTGAGCTGCTGAAGGGCAAGCAGGCACCACGAGGTGTCAAGCAGCTGAGGGCTCTGGGTGAAGCACACACACATGTGGGGGTGGGGATGGGAGTGGTCCCCATGTGTGACCAGCTATGGTAACCTGCACACTTGCAGAAACAGTGTGCATTCTGACGTTAGCAGGCTTGGGTTCAAACCCAGTGTTTGGAATCTAGGATGCACATTTATTTATTTTTTGATTCTCAGTTTTCTCGTCTATAGATAGGACTTGGACTAGGTAAGGGTCTAGCCACTACTGCATTCATTTACTTCAGCTATCTGCTGACTCTGTCCTTAAAAATAGAAAATACAACCAATTAAATTGTACGCAAGGTTGCCACCCATTCTCATCCATGCATATATGTCCACGGTGAGAGGGAATGTGTGCCAGGTCCCCCTGATTCATTCTGGGGCCCACACAGCCCTCCCTAACACTAGGATCTCTGGCAAGGAGTTGGAGGCACATACACCAGAATATTCACAACCTCCAGGAAAGGCAAAGCCCCCCTCTCCTTACCCTAGCACTCCAGATTCTACAGACGGGGAACTGGGGCCCAAGAGGCTGCCCCCACCCCCCATCCCTGCTCTGGTCATCCAGAGGCAGAACAGGAGCCCAAGCCACCTGACCCACCATTCACGAGGCTGTAGCGAACATGGTTGGGTTTGCCCCGATCTCCGTCCGTGGCCACCACTGTCAGCACCTCCGAGCCCTGGGGAGGAAGAGCAGCTGCTGAGGCTGGCGGGTGACACTAGACATGGCCCCATCGTTGGGCAGTGTGGCAGTGGAGTGTGCGCTGCCCTACTCAACTCGAAGTGCCAGACCGGAGGGACCTTCTGTCTTGGCTGTGGCCACTGCCTTGCCCGTTGGTTGGGCTCATGGGATGTGCAGCGAGGCCTTCCGCTTCTGTCCCCCCACACCGTCCTCACTCTTGCTTCTCCTCCGCGCCACTCTCTTGATGCCCCTAAGCCACCTTTGGCCTCTATCCCACTCTCGAAGTCTATGAAAAGGGTGGGCATTGTGGGGCCAATTTGCAGAGGCCCTCAAATGTAAAATGTAACAATGATGAGGATTTTGCCCTCAGGAGCCTGGGGAGCCATTGAAAGGGATTGGGACAGGGACCACGGTGGTGGCTACTTCTGGCCACTATCAGAGTGCTGCTCTTCTTCTAGGAAACCATTCATTCCCGCCATGATGCTCTTCCCCATCGTAGGCTTGCCAGCCTGCCTGTGGCCTCCTCCCCTGATAAGCCAGTGTTCTCTCCCTGTTCTGTCTCCACACTGGCTAGCCAGCTTCTGGAGAGGGGGTGCTTCCAGATATGCCAGCAGCCGGGAGGGCCCTCAGTCATTGCCTTGCCTTATTCTATAAAGCCTGTAGTTGGGAAAGGTAAGGGAAAGTTGGGGGTGAAAGTCAAATCCACTGAGAGGGCTGGGCATGGATCCTTGCTCTTCCTGCCCTGGGCAATATTCAGTTTAGTTGGGGAAGGGCGCAGGGTTTTACCCCAAGACATACTCAAGAGAGGGGTCTCCAAAGGGTAACTGGGAGTACAGAGGAGACACCCATCTCAGAGAAGTTAATAAAAGAGGATCCTGAGCTAGATGCATAAGGGCCAGGCAGTCAGAACACCTTCCAGGCAAAGGATGCCTTCCCGTGCTGCAGAACGGCTCACCTGAGCGACCTAGCAGGCCGGGGTCTGAGAGGCATACAGGAACTTCAGCCTCATGTGGCCACAGCTTTCCATGAAGTGAAGGTGCCAGAAGGCTTCCCACCTAACCTGAGCCTCTCTGCCTTCTATCAGTCCCCCTTCCCTCACTCAGAACCCTCTGGGGTCCACACTGGTGGCTGGGTTGTGGCAAATTTGAACCATAGGGACAGGCTGGCCCAGTCCTGACACTAGCACCTGCTTCACACACCGGTGTGTGGGTCTTCTAGAATCAGAAGTGGAAGCTAGCCATCGTGAACAAGCAGGGTTCCCAGGGCCCTCCCAGGCAGGGCAGGAGGCATCTGAGCGGCGCAGCCACCTACCGGAAGAGTGTCCTCGTACACATAGCCATAGTAGGGTGTACCCACGAAGACAGGGGCTGTGTCTTGGACGTCTTCCACTCGAACTGTGATGGTGGTGGTGGCTGAGAACACGACATCAGCCCCTCGGAGCCTCCCCCCACCATCCTGGGAAGGCAGAGCCACAGGGAAGCATAAGACGGTGGAACTCTGATGTCTGGCACAGGGGTTAGAATGTGGCGCCAGCTGTTAATCAGCTGTGAGCCTGCTACCCTCGCGAGTGGTGGTCATTTAAATTTGAGGAAGCCATGTTCTCAGTCATGCTTTGACCTTTTCCAAGCATTCAGTGAGAACTCAGAATGCCCATTGCTATCTGAACCCCTTGGGGAGGGAAATCAGTCCCCTGAAGTTTCTTGGTCAGTCAATATGATTGATAAGGAGTTTCCAGCTGTAGGCTTACCGTAATTATATTCCACCTTTATGTAAATTGCAATTAGTATTATTAGAAGGAGTCTCCATAAATATCACATGGAAAATGAGCTTAATCTGAGCACCCACCCATAGGCCAAGTTACTGGATGAAGGTACCAGTACTAGCTTCCTCACAAAACCCAGTGTTTCTCTCCCCTGTTCTATGGGGAGCAGTTATTTACTGGGGCCCACTTCCCAATCTCTGTGGATCACAGTACTAGCAATTTTTACCCCGAGGCCACCCTAGCCACTGCCCTCCAAACTGTACCCATCCAATCTAGAACCACCCAAGGGCAGCTTCCAGGGACAAAGACACAGGCAAGACTGGCTTCCTTCCCACCCACCCTGTTACCTTGGCCACCACGGTGACAAAGTGGGCCCGGGCCTTCTCATAATCCAGAGTGGTCCCTGCCCGCAGGCACAGCATGCCGCTGTGGCGGTCGATGGTGAACACGGAGGCATGCGAGTTCTGCAAGGGGGAAGACAGGCTGAGTGTCTGGGGAGACACATTGTGCTTACCCAGGAGGGGTCCTCATTACCCTCCCTTCCAGGACCCAGGGTCCTCAGCCTTTCTGACTCCCTGGTTCTCCTTCCAGAGGGTTCTGGGATTTCCCTGCGACTCCTCTACCCGGTGGGAAAGAGGCGGGCCCTGAAGGAGACACTTGTCACCAGGGTTGCGGCATAGGGATAATTGCAAGCCTGGCACAGGCTCAGCAGTGTTTCATTTGTCTGTGGTCCATAAGGTCACTGTGGGTCAGAATGAACTCGATGGCACTTAAAAACAACCACCTCCATCCCAACCAGGAACAGTTCCTTCCAGCAGGATGTCAGTTTTTCTCTGTGCGAAAAACACTGGGTCTCCACTTGGGGCTGAGCTTCCATCTGGACACCCCAGCAGATGAGCAAAGGGATCGAACCTGGGCTGACTGGGGCCTGAGAGCCAGAGGGACAGAGAGAACCTACTTAGCCTTTAGACCCCATTAGGAGAGGTTGGAAGTTATTCTAGGCACCATCCATGGGGAGGGTCAAGTGGTCTGAGGAAGGCAGGTGAGGAGTTCTCATGGGAGGGTGAGTGGAAGGGTTGGGGGCTCAGAGAGACCCCTCCAGCTAGGGAAGTCACTGTAGGCCAAGTACTTTGTGCCTAGTTAATCCTCACAGCAACCCCAACAGCAGGGGCTTCTGTGATTTCCCTTCTGCACAGGAGGAAAGTGCCATAGGAAGAAATTACACAAGTTGAGAAAGGTCAACTCAAGGTTCCAAAGGGATTTCTCCAATAGCTGTGTTTCAGTGACCTAAAGACTTTGCTATCTGTGAATGCAGGATGTTAGGTGCTAAGAAAAGAGTGAGGCTGCAGGAATCATGAAACTAGTTCTGGGAAGACAATATAAGGTTCTGCCTTATCAGTGTGAGGTGGTTGGAATTCTGGCTCTTTCCAAGAATTTCCCTCTCTCCTCTTCTTCTTATTGAGCACTTTAGGCCCAGGCAGGTTTTGTGCACCCACGTGGGTATAAAGGACCCAGCTAACATCTGGGATGCTTGGAGAAAGGAAAGGAGAACAACTTTCAGACACTCCAAATGAGCCGGTCCAGGACAGAATCCTTGTCTTACCTCTGTACTTCAGAGGACCTTTAAGGGGTCCTATCAGGACTCTCTGAAAAAAATGGGAACCAAGAGCATAATGGTGATCTGAAGGCCTTAGCGATGCAGAAAGGGGCTGCCTTGAACCTTCTCTTGCCTGTGGCCTCTGGGTATATCCTGTGTGACTTACCTGCAGGAAGTAGGTGACACTTCCTCCAGAGCCTGTGTCCCTGTCCACTGCATGAACCTTAAAGATGCTGCTCCCTGCGGGTGTGTCCTGAGAAGTCATGGAGATAGGGAGGATCAGCAAGCAGCATTAAGAGAAGGCTCAGGGCACACTGAGAAGACTCAGGGGTCATGGAAGGATGGGCATCAAGGGATGAAGGAAGAATTAGAAGGGAAAGGTAGTGTTATAGCCTAGGAAGATCTTAAAAAACACACAACAATTTTAGAGGCATTTGACTCAATGGTTTAAGTACATTAAAGAGGTTTGTACATTCATCACCACAGTAAATTTTAGGATCTCCTCTTCATTATTATACCCAAATTAGCTCCCCGTCTAAACTGACCTCCCCTAAGAAATTATTCATCTAATTGCTGTTTCTCTATATTTACCTATCTTGAGTTTCATATCAAGAAACCATTAAACAAAGACAAAAACCAACAATAGAATAAAACACATAAAAACTTCAATCCAAAATTTATCAGAAAGTGATAAAATCTTGAACATTTAAAAGTGGGTCAAAAGGGAAAACAAATGGCAAAATGTTAAATTTTAACATAACTATATACACAATAATCCAATTTTCAATGCACTGTATCTGGGGATAAGACTCTTCACATCTTTGGCCAGTGGACTGAGGGAATTCAATTGACACCGTCTATGTGGCGGCTCTGTAAATGGATTTGTGGTTTTCACTGTCATCCTCAGCCTTCTGCAAAATGGGTGACAGAATTTAAACTCTAATACAGTCCCCCTCTCTGATTATGGATTTTATTTTTAATAATCCTTTGATTCCATTGGCTGGTGTGCTTTTTCCAAAGTAAACTTAACTAACACTTCACTTCAATGGCTGCTTGTGTTAAGAAAAGACTTTGAGACCCTGGAAGCTATTCTTTTTGATAGCCAGCACCATCTGATGTTTTCACAATTTGCAACAGCAGCCGTATCTTCAGGAGTCACTTCATGAGGACAAGTACCTATCAGGGCCTCATCCTAAGGTCTAGTTGCTCTTAGATTAGAGCTTAGAAGGGACCACACAAAGGAGACTGAGGGAAGAGGGAATTTTAAAAGAGGAGCAAAACGGACGTACAGTGACTGGAGGGGTCATCTCAAGTAGAAAGGGGAAGAAAGCATAAGACTGCAAATCAAAATAGAGTTTTAAATAGGAAAGACAATTCTCAAGAGAGAAAATGGCCAAGAAACAAGGAAATTATCACGTCATCAGGAATCGTGTACACACACGTTAGAGTGTGCCAGAAATAGCTTTGTTCCGTGGGATTGGTAACTATTTAAAGATTGGAGGACCCTCAGTGTGGTTTGGGATATAAGACAAGAGTTGCTATGAAAAGGTGGCTGGTTTGGCAACACCTGATTGGCATTCATATTTTTTGACTCATGAATTTCTAAATCCTGTATTAATTGTGATAAGAGCTCTAAAAGCCCCCAATAAAATGATTTTTGAAAAAAATTTCTAATCCTGGGCTATGTCTCATAGAAGTAATGCTAATTTGAGAGGGAAAGGGATGCTTAGAACTGAAGAGTTGCTTATAGTAGCAAAATCAATGTAAGATAAAATTACAAACAGGCAGACTGGAAGCTACTGAGTGGATTCCAATTGATAGTGACCAGAGTGGAACTGCTCCACAGTTCCCAAGGTCAAACTCGTCACCCAAGCCCAGCTTTCATCTTTGTGGTTAGCAGCCTGACACTTAGTTGCTGTGTCCCCAGGATCCTTGCAAAAAAGGCCCAACAATCCAAATACGGACACCAAAAGGAACGACTCAGTAAATGACAGCAAGCTTCTTTGATCGAAACCACTAAAATGAAAGTTACTCCAACTTTACACTTCTGAATAAAAGATACTTACTGTATAGGAATTGAGCTATAGAGCAGGAAAAAACATACATTGAATATAGTCACATCTGTGCAAAACAATAGAAAAGAAAACCCTATACCTGCAAAAATGACTCTAAGGAGATATGCCAAGTTTTAAGACTATTGTCTTAAGTTGCAGAAATTGAGAAGGGGGTTTAAAAAAACATTACTTTCTCTACTTTTCACATCACTTTGTACCTCACTTTCCCATAATAAGCATGTATGACTACTACAATGGAGACTAGCAAGCAGACATTCCCTGAAAACAGCCATGATTATGTGAAGGGGATGGTAGCAGGTGGGGCGTAGGGGACAGGAGGTGACCTGGAGGGAATAGTCTCTCCTGAGAGGGTGAGTGACCACAGGGTGAACCCACACCACCCCAGCTAGCTCATGCCACAAGCTGGGGGATTGATTGGCTTCACTCACCTCGGGAACCAGGATGACATATGGCTCATGGATGAAGCGGGGCGCCTCATCATTGGCATCAGTCACCAAGATCACAACTTTTTCTGCCACCTGAGAAGGGGCCAAGAGAACATGGTTTCAAACAGTGATGCACCCAGATATCTGTCTCTGCTCATACCTGCTGCCCACCCTTCTTCAAACACTGTGTAATGGAGTGAATTTTGTGAGGGTCGTCATAGATGGGAGAAAGGAGCAAAGACACACAGACAGAAAGACAGTAGCAATGTCATCATAGTGAGAGGGCATCAATAACCCTATGTCAAGCTCTGTGGACAGTCTTCAGGGCCCAGTTCCTGGACCAACATGGATGCTCTGATATAGAAAAATCCATTCCTGGAAATGCGAGTGTCTAGTTGGGAAGGCTGTGTTCAGAGGCTGGGAAGTATTTGTCCCAGCCCAGGGTGATCAAGGATCAAGGGCAGGACCAGAAAATCACCCTGCTGGGATTTCCTGGGTGCAAGGGAACAACACAGAGAGGGCTTCCAGGAAGATAGAGCAAAGGACTGTGCAGACAGAGAGGAGGGAGAAATATGGTGAGTTCAGGCATACAAATAAACCAGTGTGAAGTAGAATGGCATGGTGGTGTGAGAGGAAAAGTGAGTGTGTGGAAGACAGGCATCACATCGGAAACCCGATTGCAGCGTGGGTCTCCACTGTCAGGTTCAGCACTTTCGGAGCCTGAAAATGGCCAGATGCCTGCCCCGCCATGCGGGCCCTGGCAGTAAGTGGAGGTAGATTGATGTGGGGGCGTTGGGGACATGTTGCATCTATCCGGCAAATTCCAGAGGGGGTGGGGGGTGGGGAGAGGTGGTTGGGGAGAGAAGGTCAAGGAGGAGAGAGCTAGGGAGCCAAGGGTTTAGCTGGAATGAATGACTGCCCAGAGCCCAGAACCAGATTAGAAGCAGGGGAGGGAGCAGGTTTGGGAAGATCATCAGGAGCCAGCAAACAGATATTGGTCTCCCCCTTTCCTTCCACCCTTTTCTTCCTGGCTTCCCTGTAGTCCCCTCATGTGAGCTCTTTGGGGCAGATTTTGCTAGGTCCTAGCAGTGCTATGCCAGGGAGTCCCTCTCCCTTGGCCTGCTCTGCCCAATAGGCTGGTCAGTCTGCACTCACCTGATTCACACCATCAGAGATGCTGATAATGGCTTCAATCTCATCCTCCCTCTGGAAGCACAAGGACTAAATCAGTGTGCAGAATTCTGACATCCTATCGAGACCCCAAGGTGTGGACAGTGGTCTCTGCTCCCCTGTGCCTGTCCATCCCAGAAGACCCTGAGCTGGGTGTACTGGTAAAAACAGAGCACCTGCATCCTCCCTACTCCCCACAAACTGCCACCTCCCTCCTCTCTGTGGGGGTCTCACAACCCCAGAGGGCTCTCTGACGTCTGATGGAAAATGCTGGAGTGACAAAAGAGCTAACCCTGGGGTACCAAGGGTCCAAGAAGGTGACTTCCTCTTCCCCTCAGCTTTTCTCTCTGTTTTCTCCAAACCCCACAGCTCTGCCAAGGCCCAACGCTGCAGCTGAGAGCACACGTGCTCTCAGGACAGGATGGGTCTAAACGGTGGACATGGAGGGTTCACCTGGACCCCATAGGTGCCAGGAAATTGGTGTTAACATCACAGTGACAGCCTCTTCTGCTGGGACCCGTCTCTCAACCCACTCTAGGTCCCTCCTTTGTCTCTGCCCACTCTGGCCTGGGATAGTGACCCCTTTGAGCATGCAAGAGTCGCTGCAGGTCCACAGTGGAATGCCAGTGTGTGACCAGATAGGTGCAAGGGCCTCCTATGGGACCACACAAAGGATCCAGAGCCCAGGTCTCTGGTCTCTGTCTCTGGTTTCTGGCACCCAGAGGCTCAGATGGGCTTTTGCCACACTCAGTCCTGCCCTGGGATCCCCTCGTTGTAGGCTGCGTGTACTGTGTGTTACAGGACAGGTCCAAAACTAAATCATTGCGATATTTCTAGAGGTGACTGCAAAGACATATTGCACATGCTTTAAAAATTAGAGTGACGAGTTAGGCACTGAGCTGCTAAGATTGGCGATTCAAAGCCACCGGTCGCTCCAAGGGAGAGAGATGAAGGCGTCCCTTCCCAAAACGATCTACAATCTCTCAGAAACCCTCCATTAGGTCAGGATTTACTCAACAGCCATGGGGGCTGAGAAGTGAACACTTTAGCTCGACTGGCAGCTGCCCCTTACAGGAGTCCCCCTGCTCATTTAGGAAGCTAAGTCTCTTCTGATCTCTGAGGTGGCAGCTTAGAGACCCTTCTGAGCAGCTTAGAGACCCTTCTGATGGAAGGATCTGCCAGTGCAGCCCTCCTTACCCTTGCTACAAAACGCTTCCTGTCCTAGCCCAGGGCCCCAACTGTCCATTTACAGGGAGGCTTCTATGTGCAAGGCAGAGGCAGGTTCCATGGAGCCTTCCTGCCCAGCCCCATACCTCACGGTCCAGCTCTTCAACTAAGGTGATGCTTCCACTTTGGGGGTCAATGGAAAAGATGCTTCTTGTGCTGGGATCAAAGCTGATGTGGTAAGACACGGGGTGTCCCTCGGGGTCTGTTCCGTTCAATGTGTACACGTGAGAACCTGCAAGGGGACAGAATGCCGAGACCTAGAACCTGGACCAGTATACCTACAATTTCCGGTGCATGGGGCCACGGATTTCAGTATTGACACAGTGAATTCTGAGTTCCCTGCCGATCAGCCAACGGGAGCATTTACCGTAGGCCTATACACACCAAGCTTTTGTGGGCCTTAGATTTGTCCCTGAGATGCCCACTCAGATCCACCCAGATTGTCATCCAGAATGCACATTACAGAAGAGGGTCCAGTCCCAGGGCCAAAGACCAGTGCCTTTTTTCTCTTCAGCCCCATTGACTCTAGCCCCAAGAACCAAGGTTGAGGGTTCCCAGGGCCCAGAGGAAGCTGGCCATTAAGGCAGTTGAAGGGATTAGCAGGAGAAGGGTGCAGGAGCCCTCTTGAGGGGGGGGGGGGGGGTAGGGGGTTTATTTCTGAACCAGGCACCTCTTTCCTCATCAAATCCTCTCCGGGCTCCAAGTCTCCTATCTTCCACTCTGCATAAATCCCAGAGGGATCCACATTATTCCTGGGCCATTTTATGGCTCAAGGCATAAGACGGCACGGGGAGGTGTATGCCTTTGCCCCCTCACGCAGCGGGTTGGAGGCAAGATTGCTGCCCCGAGCTCCAGGGCTCTGGTTTAGATCGCCAGGGCAGCCAGGTGACCTCCTTTCAAGCCTGGAATTCAACCTGTAAACACGGGGCCCCGGGAGAGTGCAGCCGCCCCACAGGCTCGAAAGAGCACCTGCATCCAAGGGTATGCGGGCTGCCTCTTGGGAAGACCCTGGAGGTAGGGAGGGCGGGGAGGAGGGAGGTGGGAGCCAGGATTACTGACCTACAGGGGTGTCCTCGGGGAGGCTGAACAGCGCCATGTTTCCGTGGGTGCTGCCCACCCCGTTGTCGAAGAAACTGGGGGCGAAGTTGGCTTGGGCTTGAAAGAGAACACAGGGGCAAGAGATGGACGCCCTGACACCGGAGGACCGCGGGGTCTACCTCCCCCACTACCTCTGCCGAACTCCTAGACGAGGATCTGACGCTGGAAAGTCGCACAGGGGCCCGGAGCGGGGGTCCCTCCCCAGGTGGCGCTCCCAAGAGCTTGGGTTCAGTCGGTGGGGACCAGCCCCGCTCCCCAGGCGCCGGCAGCCATCGCAGCGGCCGTTACCCACCCCAGACGCCCTGGCTGGGGAGGCAGCAGGGACCCAGAGGCCAGGGCACCGGCATCGAGGAGGCGCTCCTGGAGCCCCTGCGGGGGGAGCTGGGCGGGCGCAGGATCCCTCCCCCCGTCCGTCCGCGTCCCTCCTTGGAAAGGGCACAGTCCCCGCCCTCGGGCCCGGGCGTGGGGCGCCCTGCCCCGAGGCCCCTGACTCACCCAGGCCGAAGCACAGCAGCCCGAGGGCCAGGGCAGCCCGCGCGCCACGCCTCATGTCCGCGCCCGCGGTTGCCGCGGCTCGCCGCCGCCCAGGCTGCCTCGGGAGCGGGGAGCATGCCCGGACCCCGACAGTGCGCCCGCCAGCCCAGAGCGCCGACCTGCCTGTGGGGCGGCGGCGGGGCGGGGGCGCCGGCCGCGGGGAGGGGCCAGGGCGCTAATCGGATGACTCGGCTCTGCGCCGCGCAGGTGGAGCGAGCCCGCCGCCCGCCTGGTGAGACCAATTAGTGGCACCACCCAGAGCCCCGGTTCCCAACAGGGCGAGCGGGCGGGGGGAGGGGAGGGGTGAAGAGTGTTCGCGTCTACCATGCCTCCCTGCCCCAGCCCGGAGCGCAGCGACCACAGAGCCCTTCCATCCGCCAACAAGAGGAGTCCGGAGTGTGGCGTGTCTGTCCCCAAGCTCCCCCGAGCGCGGGACAGGGGGAATTGTGGCTTCCCAGGGACCAGATGCTCTCCTTTTCCATTTTCTCCCGCTGACTTTGCTGGTGTTGACCCCTAGCTGGGCGCAAGCACTTGGCAGATGTAACTACAGGGGACCAGTCAGTCCTCCCCAGCAGAACGAGCTGGAAGAGAAACTTGAAAGAAGGGGACATGGTTGGTGTGTCCTTGCTTGGAACTTCAAATAGGTCTCCAGAAACGCTTTTGTACACGTTTTGAGGGAAGCACCGCTAGATAAGGATTATGGTGAAGGGCAGGTGGTTATAGGTTGGCAGAACTTATTCTAGGTACGCTAGTCAGTTCTTGCTCTCCCACTCCAAGTCAGACTGGCCCCAAGAGGTCCTCAGGTTTGAGGATGACAAGGAGAGATACTCAGACCTTTTCAGTGCTGGAAGAGAAGAGAGATCCCCAGGTTGGTGACCTTGGGGTGAGGGGCTGCAGATTCACTCTCCAAGGATCTAGGGCCGTGGTTCTCAATCTGTGGGGGTGACACCCCTTTGGAGGTGGAACAACCTTTTCACAGGGGTCACCTAAAGCCATTGGAAAACACGAATTTTCCGTGGTCTTAGGAACCCAGACACAGTTCCTCTATCTGTCTCCAGGCAGGTCCGCCCACATGCAGATATGCCCACATACAAGAACCCTGTGTGAAGATTGTTACCCATGCTACTCCATGCTTCAAGACAAAATTTCATTTATTTGCAATTAGAAATCAATATTTCACAATATATATTTACATATTTTTGTGATTAATCACTATGCTTTAATTATGTTGAATTTGTAATAATGAAAATATATGGTGCATATCAGATATTTACATTATGATTCATAACAGTAGCAAAATTACAGTTATGAAGTAGCAATGAAATTAATTTTATGGTTGGGGGGGGGTCACCAGAACACAAGGAACTATATTAAAGAGTCGTAACCTAAGGAAGGTTGAGGACCACTGCTTAGGGGAAGGTGAAAACTTGCATAGTCTTGCGTAGACTCTCTGAGAGGTCCAACTGTGCTACGAGCGATGAGCCCCCATTCCTGGAGGATGTTCAGGCATGTAGGAGCCTGAGAAGTGAACAACTGAGAGAAGTTAGTCAGTCCCAAAGTCTTCCTGCTTGCCAGGGACAGTGCCTGGGCCAGGCCCTCACCTACATATGAGAGTTAGTTGAAAATGCGGCTTGTTTTCTCTTGGGGTGGCCATTCTCCTGACTCAAAGGTGGTCACTTCGGGCTCAGTCTAGGTTACTTGGAATGATGCTCCCCAGAGAATGCAAACTTTGCCTACCCCTGGAAAGGTTTCCAGGCTGGGTCTGGGCATCTCCCCCGGAAGCCTCCTTGGGAGCAATTCCCCCACTCCCCTCTGGTCCTTGGCTCAGACCTTGTTGACAATAGTTAGACCGTGGGGAGCAGGAGGGAGAATATGCATCAGTGGTCCTAGAATATTCAGCATTTCAGGCCCAGGCAACCAAACTTTTCTTGCCAGATCCCCGCAAGCGTTGGCCAAAAGGACACATTTGAAATTAACTCAGGTGAAGGGAAAAGCAATATTCAGTAAAGGGGAGTTTAGCATACTATACCTAAGGCAAAGGAAGACACTGGGAGGTGCACAAGAATTAAAGAAAACAAAGGTAAATTCTATCACACACATAATCTTGTAATAGCAGTGATAACAAGCAGCAATCTAGGATTTGATACATGGATAGACATGCACACTGAACAGGTGTGCAAAGGTGAGTGGGATTACACCAATGAGTACATGCAGGTTTGACAGAGGGCATTTCTACACATGTGTTTGTATGTGTTGCAAATATGTCCGTATCTGGATGGTCTGCTATACTGAAGAAGCAAAGCCAGTGACACATATATGTATAACAAACATATATGTATAAGAGACACTGATGTCATGAGAGAGTAGCCTCAGAAGCAGACAAGTCCAGTCTGGCTCCAGTCAGATGCTGAGAAGTCCTTTCGGATGTAAGCAGTTGCTGGGACCGATAAACCAGGAAGCATGCTGGTGGAGATCAAGCCAAATGAATTCAAGGTCAGTGGGACAACACGATTGGCTGCCAGACCAAGCCTTGATATGTATGCTAGCTGCAAGAAAAAATCTCCACAGCATGTATTTATATATGATATAGGCCACATCCCCTCAAGGATATCATCAGGCTGTGACCTGAGTTAAGGTTTACACTTCACTCTAATGGAATGCTTGGCTGCTCACAGCAATCCTATCAGGGAGTTGTTTACATTATATTAGGTCACATCATGGACCAACTGACCAAAAATGGAGAATCCCAGCCCATCCAAGTTGACACAAAACCTAAGTACTGCAAACTTGCCCAGCCAAAATCATTGTCATGGAACCAATTCCGACTCACAGTGACCCTATGTGACAGAATTGTACTGCCCCTGGGGGTGGGGTGGGGGGAAGAGGTTCTCAGATAGTAAGTCTTTATAGAAGTAGTCTTTATGGAAGAAGTCTTTCTTCCACCTGGTTTTGCATTACCGACCTTGGGTTAGAAGTTTAGAGAATAATCCACTAGGCCACCAGAACTCCTTAATACCACAAGTAATCCTTTAAAATTTGAGGAGAAATTCTATTATCTTTTCATTCTGCTTTTCCCATGAAATTTTTGGAAACTCCCACATATAGGAGGCGAAGTTGCACATGTGTGTGAGTGTATTACATACATATTATATACATAAATTCACTGTGAGGTGCCATGTAGTCCTTTTAGACTCATCGTGGCCTTATGTACAATAGAAGGAAATAGGCTTGTCTGCACCATCCACACAATGGTTAGGTTTGAGCCCGTTGTTCAAGCCACAGTGGCAATCCAGCCCCTTGAGGATCTTTCTCATTTTCCTTGACCCTTTGCTTGAAAGAGCATGCTATACCTCTCCAGGGCATGCCCCCTCCTTTGGAACTGATAGCATCTCCAAGTGTATGAGATGAAGTTTCACCCTCCTCAGTTGTAAGCAGTTTTCTGACTATACTTATTCTAAGGTCTTTGTGCTGTTTTGAAGTCCATGGTGTATTTAATATTCTTTGCTAACATCATAATTCAAATGCCAAGATTCTTCTTCAGTCTTTTTTATTCGTTGTCCAGCTGTCACATGCAATTGAAAACACCCTGGTTTGGGTCACAGTCACCTTGATTATTTTCTTCAGTTCTGTCAGCCTGAGAGATGTTGAGTATATTCTTCCCTTCTGGCTTTCCAACTCCAAATCATCTTATATTTCATTGTGATGCTTTAGTTTGCCTTTTGGAATTTCCTGCTCAATTCTTTAACTTCATCATGTCTTCCATTAGCTGTAGTTTCTCTATGTTGAATAGCAAGAGTCAAGTCTCTTCTGACTTTGCTTTCCTGTCTTTTTCCCTCCTGTCTTTTTGCTTTCTTTGTGTTTGATGCTTGTATTATCATTCCACAACTCATCTGGCCTTCTTCATGAATGTTCAATGAGTCAGATTTGTTCTTCTTTTTATTTTATTTATTTATTTTTATTTCATTTTTTTTGGGGGGGGGCATCACTGCTCTCCGGTGGTGGGAGTAGGAGGCCCAGCCCCACTGCTGGAATTGAACCTCCGTCCCAGTGGGCCGCAGTCCCGCGCACAACCACTACGCCACCGGGGCTCAGCCCGAGTCAGATTTGTTCTTGACATGCTCTCTACACTCAGGTCAGATGTATGCAAGGTCGTCTGTGGATTCTGGTGTGCTTGTTTTAACATGAGATTTAACTTGCTTCCACCTGAGCTGACATATGAACAATTGATTATCTATACCATGTTCAGCCCATGGCCTTGTTTTGGCTGATGATATTGAACTTCCTCATTGTCTCTTATGATGCAGTCCAATTGGTTCCTGTGTATTCCACCTGGTGAGTTCTGCATGAATGGATGCTCTTTATGTTGTGGGAAAGGGTTTTTCCTGGGGCAAGGGTTGCCCTGTCAGTGTGCTGAAAGGAGCGTCCCTCCCTGCATTCTGTCCAACCAGTTCTTTGGCAAATGTTTCCAGCATCTTTGACTTCTCTTTCATAGGGTCACGCAAGCAATAGATTGTCACTAGAAAGGGCAGACATATGTTCATACTTCTCTGTGTGTATTCTCTCGTGCATATTGTCCCTTTCAACCATCATGACCTCATGATATGATCATTTTATCATGGCCCTATGGAGAAAGAGGATATTCCCCGATCGTGCAGTGATTAAAACCAACTACTTGTCAGAGATTGGGACTCACCAGATACTTTGAAGTACTATGAGACCTTCTACCTCCTGAAGGATGTACAGCTTGGGGGCCTTCTCCTCTGTTCTATAGAGTTGCTGAAGATGGTTCCACATTGGGTTGCTAACCACAAATGTAGCAGTTTGAAACCACCAATTGCTCTGCTGGAGAAAGAACAGACTTTCTACTCCTGTACCTATTGAGTGTCTTGGAAACCCACAGGGCAGTGCCACTCTGTCCTGTAGGGAGGCTGTGAGTTAGAATCGACTCAATGGCAGTGGTGTTTAGGGGGTTGTGCTGAGTCAGAAATAACTCAGTGGAAGGGGGTTTTTTTTGGTTTGCAGAGAAAAGGGACATGATTCAGAGACTGGAGACCTTTTCCCAGGATACACAGTCAATGAGGGGCAAGACCATGGGTCACGTACAGCTTCGTCTTGCTCAAAACTTGAAACTATGGCCAGGAAGCTGCTGAAGTTCTATTTCTCAGCCGCTAGTGCACAGGTCCCTGCATAGCCCCAACCTTGTACTTGCGTTTTATATTGCTCTTCTGAAAGAGACTAAAGAGTGAGAGATATGCCTCTTCCCCTGCAAGTCCTGTCAATAAAGTGTACGTCGGCTGAGCCCCGGTGGCATAGTGATTGTGTGTGGGACTGCGGCCCACTGGGTTGGAGGTTCAATTCCAGCTCTCAGGAGCAAAGGCTGGGCCTCCTACTTCCACCACCTGAGGGCAGTGATGCCTAAAAAATAAATAAAAATAATAAAGTGTACTTCACTCAGCTCAACTGTGCTGATCAGTCATCCTGGTTTTCCTGGGAGTAAGGAGTTTCCAGAGATGCTGTACTTTCAATGATAAAATGAAGAAAGTCTGGGGTGAACTGGGGCAAGTCAGTCCTGGTCCTCATGGCACCTACACCCCTGGCAAGTGCACTAGGAGCAGATTCACAGGGTGGCCTGGGGGCTCCTTCTCTTCTGAGAATGTGAGGAAAACCAAACCAAATCCATTACCATTGAGTGGATTCTGAGTCACAAAGACCCTGTAGGACAGAGTAAAACTCTCCCCATTGGGGTTCCACGGCTATAACCATTTGCAGCAGGAGCAAACAGTCCCAGCTTGCTTCCACAGAGTGATGGTTGAGGTTGAACGCCCGACTTCAGTGAGCAGTTGGACACCTAACAATTGTTCCGCCAAGGCAGAGCACAGAATGCTTGGTGGGACTCCTCAAGCTCACCTTCCTAGCAGCACTGACTCAGGAGGGGAAGGGTCGTGTCAACAATTGTAGCAGATCGCCTCCACCCTCATCCTAGAAGGGTGGCTGGGAAGGGGAAGGCAGGCTGCATGTTGACTTTCATCTTTGTCCATGACATTTAAAATATTGGGGGACAGCCCTTCCCTGTCCTGAGAGGAAATGCTATGTCTAACTGTTTAGAATATCCATGGAATTCTGAGCCCATTTGGCCAGTTGCTATGCCCCAATCAAATGATGACATGGGGCCTGATTTGCTACTGAACATGATGGTCCAGTATCACATGACCACAGTGGGCTGAAATGTGCAAACCCTCTGTGCTCAAGGTCCAGCTGACATGACTCCCTCAGTCTGACGAAAGTCCTGGAAACTTTCTTCCGCAGAGCTGAGCCTAGTTATGCCTCTTTGCTTGGAAGCTGGGCATTCTTTCCATAACAATGGGTTCTCAGGCCAGTAGTTTGACTGTGTTGGTCCAGTGGGAGCCTGGGGAGCCCTGGAGAGCCATCTGCTCTGACATGTGGCCTCTTTGCATCTTGATGTGCTCAGGCCAAGTGCTTGGGTGGTTGTCTCAGTATTCCCTGTCATGAGGAGAGGATCCCTGACTGTAGGAATTAGGGTTGTTTGGTTTTGGTTTTTGTTTTTTTTTGCCAACATGGCACCTGTAAGAAAACATGGGTGAAATTTAGCCTGTCAGTCAGGTCCCAGCTCAATCACCTCATCTGGAGATGGAGATGCCACATGAGTAAAATGGCTCTCTGGAGATGAGCCTCTCTCTCTGGGACTTTACCTTCTTGTTGAGAAGCCACACTGAGACCTGCCAGAGTTTTGTGATGCTTCTACCACCATTCAATCCACAGACTCCGCATCCACCAATGGTAATATGCCTGCATTTGTATCATTGTTTGTGAGTGCGTGAGTCTGAAAAGTGACTTACGGACTAGTATCAGACTTAGGGAATTAGTTCGACTGTGCAGAGATATTTTCTTGATACACAATTACTTCTTGATATAAATCTCTCTCTTAATACATATGTGAGTGTCTCTGGATTTGTTTCTCTTGTCAACCTGGCATAACACACTGCCCTATTGGTCTGAGGCACTGGATTCCCTATTCTTAGGGATTTTACGAAGTCCCAAGGCTGCTGTCTTGGCCCAAATCTCTATCATGACTCAGTGGCGGGGAGGGTTCCTTCTTGAGGCACTATCTGTGAGTGACAGTGGAAAGTTTGGGAGTCTTCCAGGACTTTCCAGGGTCATAGGCCTCTAGTTCTGCCTAGACATTGGTCTCAGGCCTTTGTCCCTCTCCCCAGAGGAAGGACAGATGGGGCGGGTCTTCAGTTCCCTGTGCATATCCTGCCCTTTATCTATCTATCTCTCTCTGAGCTGATCTGGAAGGCCGATGTTCTTGGAAGGCTTGTCTATGTGACCACCCATTCCATCCAAGGATTATCATTCCACCATCCACCATGGCTATGGCTCAGAGCTGTAATCAGATGGGTCTGGTCCTCCTGAGAACACACCCTTCCTTCTTACTGTTAATTTGGGCAAAGAGTCAAGCAATGTATTCCACTTTTGCGGGTGTACTTTTGGCCTTCTCCACAGCCTCCATCAGAAAAGCTGTGACCTCTGCGGTAGTGTGCCTTGACTTGTGCTTTCTGAAACTCTCAGCCCTCCAGGACAGCCCCGAGCAGTGACTGGAGCATCTCTCCAGGGGGACTCCCATGTGTGTTTGTTTGGTTTGTGTTGCTTGTTTTTTTACTATTTGGGGGGGTCGGGTGGGGGGAGATGAGTGAGGGACCAGGATTCAGGAATGTCCAGTTCTTGCCTTGCTGGTGAATGAGGACTTGATTGTGCCACCACTGTTTCTGGGGTGGGCTGGACATAGTTGTGTTCTCCAGGAGATTGTCTTGCAGGCCACCAGCACTGATGAAGACCATGGCCTCATCATTTTCCCCAAGAACTGTCCCCTCATCTCTCCACGCTGTCCATTCCTGTCCTAGCTCTAATTTGTGCCATCTCCTCATGGCCCACTTGACCGACAGGCTTCCATGCTTACACATACTGATGATTCGTCACTGTCATTACAGGAAATCCAAGTACTTTGTGCCCCTACTGAATCTGAGCTATGTCTTTGAGCCCCAGTGTAACTGCTCAGTTGCTGAATTCTCTTCTAATTTTTAAGTCTTCCTGCCTGGATCTTTCTTCATTCATATATCACACACACACAGATGCATATCATACATACTCTACACATGCCTACACACATTACAGAAATACACATAAGATCACACACATCATATATGTACACATATACACATACCCATTTATACATATACATAAACACACATCATACATACATATGCACATATACATACAAATACCACCTACAGATAGACACACAGAGATACATACACACATTCCACATACAGAACTCTTCCACCTGACACTCCCAAGTGTCAGGTCTTGTTCTGGGCCCTCTGTTCTTACCTCTGGGCCTATCCTGCCACATCAGCATCTTATGCATCTCTAGGTTTCAGAACTTTTCACATAATGAGGGAGCAAATGTGGGAGTGACTGCATAAGAGGTGGGAATGCATGGATAAGGGAATTGTGAGAGATGGGATGAAAGAATCAACAGGAGACTAGTTGAGGGATGATACATGGATGAATGAACCCAAAAATCAAGGCTCACTATTCCCCAGTCCCAGCCGTTAACCTGGCCTCTGGTGGGCTTGGCCCTCACCTGACACTCGAGTGGCATCGTAGAAGAGAGTCTCACCTTGTTAGGACATCAGATTGGAAGGAGATTAGCTGAGCAATGAGCCTCTTAAACCTGACCATCTGGGCCTGCTGAGCCTTCCCTAGGCAGCTCCGCAGTCACTGGCTCTCAGCACTCTTTGGAGGGATGGGGGGATGCGGCGCTGCAGCAGCAAAAGCCCTCTGGGAGGACCATTTACCTCCATGCCTGCTGGATGTTTGTGATCCTGCCTGTGTGGACCCTGCCTTCTCTGGCTTTTACTGACGGGGGTTGGGCCGTCCCGAGCTGGGGATGGCAAACTTTGAGGCACAAGAGCCTATCTTGGCCCCTGACAAACTTAAAAATGACTCCATAGCTATACGTGTGTTTTCATAAACAAATGACACGGCCATTACCTGGATGATTTGATCATTTAAAAAAAATCTTTATAAGTGAATCTAAGGTAGTTTTATTTTCATTTTCAGTCTTGCTTCAGGGTCACATATACATATACCCAAAGAGCCACCTATAGCTGCTCAGGAGCTCAGTGTGCTGGCCTCGAGCTCAGAGCCACACAGAGACTGCTGGGCAGCACTGGGGGGAGGGAGGGGGCGGCCTCTGGGGAGCTGGCCTGGCACCTCTTCTATTAGTGAGGAGAGTCTGCCCTCTCTCCTTGTTCACAGGGAGCACACGCGATGACAACGGGGGTTGGAGGAAAGCATTGGGTGCAGATTTGGTTATACAGAAAGCTGTGGGTCAGATCCTGTCACTAATTTTCTCAAAGAAGTGTGTTCTGCCACATACAGATACTGATTTGTTTAAAGGTCCTTTACAACAGACTCCCCATAGGCAGTTACGTAGCAGCTCCTGAAGAACTCTGGGACACAGGGTGATTACAGGCTGGTGGGGTGGGGCTGGGGCAGAGGAGGAAAGCAAGCCTTTGTGTGCAGGATGCATGCGTGCAGAGGAGGCGGGGCGCAGGGGGCAAGCTTGCTGCCTGCTGCTGGACAGTCTGCTCAGGCATGGCCGCAAGACTGATATCTGCTACTGGTCATGGTGGAATTTGAAACTGTCAGCCCTGGAAGCGCCAGGTCAGGACAGAGGTTAGGTGGGCTGGACCTGCCTCACAGTCATTCTGAAGGTTGAGGGCAAGATGGGGTTCTGGAAATGTGCCTCTGACCTCCCAGTTTACTGCTGTGAAGGTGAGAAGAGGGCGAAGGAAGGCCATGAGTGTCAGTGGTAGAAAGTCCATGCTGGACATTTCTCCTTATTGGACTTTCTGGGCCCAGAGACGCTTAGCTTCTTGTCCAGGTACACACTACAGAAGCCGCATTCCAAAGCTCTGAACTTTGAATCACATTGTGGTTTCCAAATGATTTTGGACCAGGCTTTTCTAAAAGGCAGAAAAGGGTAGTTCAGCGATCAAGAGAGGTTGCAGTAGTCCAGACATCCAGAGATCTTGGGTCTTTGCCAGCATTTCCCACAGCTGAGGCTCAGGGAGGATGCTTGTCTCGGGAAGAGGGTCCCATGGCTTCAAGGTGCCCTCCATGCTGGTCGCAGGGGTCTCAGTGGGGTGGAGTCTTGCTCTGGATAGCACTTATCAGGCAGTATGTGTCCCAAAGTCAGACAGTTTGTTTGAAATCAGTCTCACTGACAGGGAGACTAGACTTGCGGGAGGGCCCCTGGCACCATCCAGCTGGAGAGTCCAAGTTTGGGCTTGCAGGGCCGGCAGTACTTCCCTTGATGTCCTGTGAAAGAGCAGTGGACAGAGAAGAGAATGGAAGCCGAGAGAGGGGCCCAGCCCAGAGAGAGAACGAAGAGAAGAAACGATTAAGGTTCATTTCCAAATACAGCTGTTTGTTCAATATCAAAGGAAGAAGTTGACCTTTCCTCCTTCCTGGAGACCTGGAAGGGACACGGAGTGGCAAATATGACAGACAGTCCAGACAGGGGCCATCTGGCCAGATACACATCTGATCTCCTGGAAGAAAGGAAGAGAGGAGGTGGATTTGCTTAACTAGACCCAGTCAAGGCCATGGTGCCTGGCGTTGACTCCTGGGGGCTAGTTTCTGGCAGATGAAGGTCACAGACTCTGTCCACACATCCTCCAAAGCCCTACGGCATCCCCAGGACAGCATGTGTTAAGGCAGTGGGACCTGGAGTCACAGCTGCATCTTTTGACAGACAAGTCCCTTTTACAGAAGCAATAATCCATATGAAAAAAATGACACGGCATTAAACTAGTCTACGTACTTTTGTTTTTAATTGTGGGGGGGGGGGGAACAGCCTAAATAGTCTCCAATAGAGAAGTGATGAGGGAGTTGTTCCCCCTGAGATAAAAATCGGAGGTTATGATAACGATGTAGCAACATATAGAAAAGTGTTTAGGACCTAAATTTCATTTGAGAATTAAAAAAAAATGAGGCACCCTAGAAAAGAAAACTAGAAAACTATGCACGTATGAGTAAAAACAAGGGGAATACAAATGAAGGAAAAGCATTACAAAATGACTTTTTCTCCTTGTTCCCAGATTACTGCGGTATGGAGAAGGAGCCAGATTGGAGAAGGGACCAATGGCATCACATCCCAGCTCTACCGCTTATTTAGGGGCTGGGTGACTTTGTAACTTCTCTGGGCTTTGTTCTGTCGTTCGTAAAACTCGCTGGGGAGACTGATATCATGGGCTCCCAATGACTATTCTGAGGATGAAATGACTTGGCATCAAGTACTGCACCTCAAGTACTGCACAGTCATTCCTGCGCAAAGACTAAAGACCCACAGCCATCAAATCGCGCCCCCTCTAACAACCCCGTGGAGCGCAGTTGTCAACCTTCTTCATGCCGCGACTCTTCCATACAGTTCCACATGTGGCGGGCGCCTCGAACCAGAACGTTATTTTCATTGCTACTTCGCCCCTGTCATTTTGCTAGTTCTGAATTGGGCAACCCCTGTGGAACGGTCAGGTGACCCCCAAAGGGGTTGCTACCCACAGGTTGAGAACCATTGCTATAGAGCGTTTTTGGAGGCTACTAATCTGTATGGGAGCAAAAAGCCTTCGCTTCCTACTTAGGAGAAGCAGTGGGTTTGAATCGCTGACTTTGTAGCTTAAAA
Organism: Nesogale talazaci; assembly: GCA_004026705.1. NCBI lineage: Eukaryota > Metazoa > Chordata > Mammalia > Afrosoricida > Tenrecidae > Nesogale > Nesogale talazaci. Next base: position 457 of record PVJH01025693.1, on the reverse strand, counting down.
CCTAAGCCCCGGGGTCACCAGGACTCCTGGACAAAACCCAGGCTCACTGCAAGCAACTGAGCCGAGTCTGACCCATTGCATCTGCCTAGGACGGAGGAGAACTGTCCCGGTGGGTGGGTTTCCATGGGAGCCGCCTCCCTCTGCAGCTGGCAGGTTCTAACTGCCCTCGCGCAACGGCCACATGATAATTCACCATGCCGCCAGCGCCCTGTCCTGAGCATACAAAAATAAAATGATGATAATTTGTTCAGAGACTATATTTAATCACAAATAAGTGCTAATGTTGATGAAGCTTTCTTTTTGTTCTCCCCCCTCACTCTTCAAAATGCTGAGGATCAGATTAACGTGGTACAGACCCTGTAACAAGGATAGACTCCCCTTTTGCACTAGTAGCACCTCGTGAGACTTTCTCTCCAGCGTTTGTGATGGAGAACATGATTTCCTACCTATGGCTGCC
>PVJH01025692.1:0-30563 GCA_004026705.1 Nesogale talazaci | reverse complement strand
AAAAAAACAAAACAAAACAAAACAAAAAACGAGAGAAAATGCAGCACAGCACGGATTCACCAGGTCAGGGGCACTATTCCCCTTGGAGACAGGAGGCAAGCACGTCTCACCAAGGCCACAAGTTCCGGGTCACTTTTCAGACCCCCTTGACTCCCCAGTTGAATCTCCAGTCTCTCCTACCCTCGCTCACTTTCCTTGCCAAGGAAATTCCGAGTGTGTGGGCGGCATTCTCACCTCCTCCTCTGGCTCTGCCCCTGGTTCTGTGCAAGTTCAGTCTTGGAGGGGTTTTGTCCACCTAAGAGGAGAGAATCTACGTTAGCAACAATTGAAAACCTAGCCCGCCCATTGGCCGTTCTTCTCCCGCTTCCAAGAGCCGGAGCTCAGACGCCTGAGAAGTCACGCCTGATCCGAATCCGAAGCTCCCACATCCCCAGCCCCCCTGCACTCCACGTCTGGGCTTGAAGCGTCTGCCACTTCCTCGCCGCACCCAACTTATCCGCTCCTTTCCCCCAGCTTCTCATACCAACTTTTTCATATGCTAAACCGCTTAACAACTCCAATAAGCAAATCCAGGCTTCTTTATTTATCATTTCTCAGTTATTTTACAGGTTTTTTTTTAATATCTCTCAGCAACTATTCTAACAGATTAATCGATAGCCATTATCTGTCCTTCAGGAATCCCAGCTGATGTTACAGTGTCCTGGAGGGTAAAAAAAAAAAAAAAAAAACCCACGCAACTATACACACACACACACATTTATAAGCATTCCACCAGCCAAGTAAGCCAGAAAAGCAAAGGTGGTTTTTGGAAGGCTTGATTGCGGGTAGGAGGAGCGCGTCCCCTCAGCAGGTGTCTCCCCGAGTGAGGCACTGAAACCAGAGGGTGTCCCGAATTCCATTTTACGTCGCCCTTACTCTTTGGAACCAAAAACAAAGAAGGCACGCGCGCGCGCACGCACACGCACCACACACACACACACACACACACACACACACACACAAACCCTAACGGGAGCTAGTAAGTTTTTCTTCTAAACGAAACGAAGTAAAACAAAAAACGAGATGGAAATTCTGTTCAAGGTTGCCCGTTCTCCGCCCAAGGTGTGTTGGGAAAGGGAAGGAAGCAGGAAGGAAGAAGGGGGTGGGGGAGGATGAGGGGACAAGAACTCTCCATGCCACCGACGTTCCCAGGCCCACACCCTCACTAGTTCACACCCACCCACCCAAGCTCACACCCACTCGTGCCCTCCGTTCCTGCTCCGGGCTCGGGCCTGCGTGAAGGTCCCAGGCTGGCCTGGGAGCCCTCAGGACCCACGGGATGCTGACACGCGGTGCAGCGCCGAGTTGCGCGTCTCTGGTCCCTTTGTTGACAATTCCCTGAACCAACTTGAGTTTGGCCCGCTCCGCGGTGGCCCTGACGTCACGCCTGGTCACGTGGCCCCGCCTCCCGCTGGATCTTTAAGTAGAAAGTAATCTATCAGGCCAGTCCTTAAAACGGGACTTTCGACTACGGGGGCTTCGGCGTCCCAGACACTCCCCCACCCCGCCCTCGGTAGTCCTTGCCCGCGCCCTCCGGACCTGGCCGGCACCGGGCGTCCGGAGCCCGCCTGGACCCAGCCGGTTCCCCACGCCCCGGCCAGCGCCCGAAGACGGCAGGCAGAGTGAGGGGGCGCGGCGCGGACGAGCTTCGGGGTCCAGCGGCGGAAGCGAGCACTTAGTTCCCGAGCGCTCAGGGCCGCAGGAGTTTCCGCGCGGGGCCGCGGGGGGCGGACAGCAGCACCCGGGCCGCGATGTGGGCCAGCCGAATGTGAGCCCCCTCCGGGAGGGCCCCCAGCCACCTGCGCCCCCTCCCTTGCCCATCCCCCTCCATCTTTCGGGGGTACCCGCACCCCGGACCGCGGGTTCCCATCGTCCGCCGCCGCCACCACCAACCCCGAGGAGGGATGACCCTCTCCGGCGGCGGCAGCGCCAGCGACATGTCCGGCCAGACGGTCCTGACGGCCGAGGACGTGGACATCGATGTGGTGGGCGAGGGCGACGACGGGCTGGAGGAGAAGGACAGCGACCCGGGCTGCGACAGCCCCGCGGGGCCGCCCGAACTGCGCCTGGACGAGACGGACGAGGTGGCCCTGGCGGCACCCCACCACGGGCAGCCTCAGCCGCCGCACCAGCAGCCGCTGGCACTGCCCAAGGAGGCGGCCGGGGCCGCGGCCGGCCCGGGGGGCGAGCCGGGGGCGCCGGAGCCGGACGGCCGCAAGAGCGGCGTGGGCGGCGAGGAGGGCGGCGGCGCGGGGGGCGGCGGGCCCGGCTCCGGCAGCGGCCCGGCGGGCGGCCTGGCCCCGAGCAAGCCCAAGAACAGTCTGGTGAAGCCGCCCTACTCGTACATCGCGCTCATCACCATGGCCATCCTGCAGAGCCCGCAGAAGAAGCTGACCCTGAGCGGCATCTGCGAGTTCATCAGCAACCGCTTCCCCTACTACCGGGAGAAGTTCCCCGCCTGGCAGAACAGCATCCGCCACAACCTCTCGCTCAACGACTGCTTCGTCAAGATCCCCCGCGAGCCGGGCAACCCGGGCAAGGGCAACTACTGGACCCTGGACCCGCAGTCCGAGGACATGTTCGACAACGGCAGCTTCCTGCGGCGCCGGAAACGCTTCAAGCGCCACCAGCAGGAACACCTGCGCGAGCAGACGGCGCTCATGATGCAGAGCTTCGGCGCCTACAGCCTGGCGGCCGCGGCCGGCGCGGCGGGGCCCTACGGCCGCCCCTACGGCCTGCACCCCGCCGCCGCCGCGGGCGCCTACTCGCACCCGGCGGCGGCGGCGGCGGCGGCGGCGGCCGCGGCCCTCCAGTACCCGTACGCGCTGCCGCCCGTGGCGCCCGTGCTGCCGCCCGCCGTGCCGCTGCTGCCCTCGGGCGAGCTGGGCCGCAAGGCGGCTGCCTTCGGGTCGCAGCTCGGCCCCGGCCTGCAGCTGCAGCTCAACAGCCTGGGGGCCGCGGCGGCGGCGGCGGGCACGGCGGGCGCCACGGCGTCGCTCATCAAGTCGGAGCCGAGCGCGCGGCCGTCGTTCAGCATCGAGAACATCATCGGCGGCGGGCCCGCGGCCCCCGGCGGCTCGGCGGCGGGCGCGGGGAGCGGCGGGGGCGCGGGGGGCGCCGGGGGCGCGGGGGGCGGCGGCGGCGCGGCACAGTCCTTCCTGCGGCCGCCCGGGACTGTGCAGTCGGCGGCGCTCATGGCCACGCATCAGCCGCTGTCGCTGAGCCGGACCACGGCCACGATCGCGCCCATCCTGAGCGTGCCGCTCTCCGGACAGTTCCTGCAGCCCGCCGCCTCGGCCGCCGCCGCGGCCGCCGCCGCCGTACAGGCCAAGTGGCCGGCGCAATAGGGACGCGCAGGTGGTCGGGACACCGGGCCCGCCCGGCGGCGGCTGCGGGCGACGGCCGCACTTGCAGGCTGCGCGCCCAGCCCAGGTCCCGTCCCCCTGCCCAATCCTGGACTCTTGCTCCCTGTCCCTCCCCCTCCCCTCACCCCCCGTGACTCCCCAAGCCTGACCTTCGGCGGCCTCCATCCCCCTAGCTCCCTGCTAGACTGGCGGTGCCCTGCCCACGCGCCCGCCGGGAAGCTCCGTACAGGTAAAAATCGAAAAGCGAATTTCCCCAAAAATGCACTCCGACGGAGCCTGCTCTCAGCACCGTGGGGGGAGGGGGAGGAGGGGAATTCTTTGTACATATTTGTATAAAAATTATTGACTTTCCTTTTGGGGTTTTTATTTTTTTAAGAAAAATATTCCGTAGACTTAGAGTTCTGAACTTTCATTTTTTTTGAAGGTTCAGTCTCCCGCAGTTTTATCTGACGAAAAAAAAATGTATAGAAACGTTGGGAGATTTTAAATATAAAAAAAAATTTTCAAAAAGGCGAAAGTGTCATTCTATTATAGAAGTCTGTTTATATATGAATGGATATATATGGTATTCTAAATGTTATTCCATCGTGTTGTACACAACTTTGTAAATAAATTTCTAAAATGCTCAATTTAGTGTTTCATTTAGGCGTCTAGGACAAATGACAAGATCTGAAAATATTATTTCCATTTTCCCATTCCTAGAAAACCAGGGCCTTTCCAGTAACGACCTTTCCAAACTTTGCTAATTCAGTTTGAGTGTAGGAGAAATTCAGTTGGAGAAAGATAACAGTTTGCCTAATTTGAATCTAATATTTTCTTGGTAAGCTTTCGCATAAAGTTGCCATGTGGGCCATGTTCGCTCATATCGACCTATTACATCTCAATGACCAGACACTTATGTAGATAAAAGTAGGTCAGCTATCATTTTAAAAACAGCCCAATGCAAGACCAGTGCCATCCTGTAATTTTCAAAAGACCAGACTTGTCTTTCAGGAGGAAAACTTCCTAAAGTGGCTACTGGATCGATTCAAAAGAATGTGAATTCCAAGTGTCTCACTTTAGCAATGAGATCTTAAGGTTTTAAAAAAATATCTCCTGTCCCTTTTAAGTGGCAAATTGATCCATCAATTTTTTTTGAATGTTCTCTTATTGCATATTCAGTTTGGGGGTAGAATTGTATTCTATATAGTAACTTGAAATACCCAGTTATTATAGTCTGTCAAAACATTTTTAAATAAGGTAGCATCTTAGCTATGGCAATAACCCATACATAACTGAGTTTCTTCAGGATCCCAATAGGTGCCTCCCCTACACAACACCCCTGCCCCTCCAACACGCTGCTTTTCTGATGAGCACCAGGAAAGGTGGTTACACGGATAAGAACATTTTAAAAACAGGTGCATCTTCCTCCCCTAATTTTTAACCTTAGGCTTGGTTAGTGTGCTGTGGCGAGATCCTAGGGCAGAATTCGTGAATGTCCTCAGAGAATGTCCTCAACACGCATTACAGATGTCCCAATATTAAAAACAAAACAAAAAAAGTATTCTTGTAGCAATGAAATATCCAGGCACCGGAAGCCGTTTCCCACCATCACCAACATAGCCTCGAACGGCATCAATTCTAATTATTTTGTAATTAATTTAGCTGTTATAATTACTTATGCGAAGTCGCTTTTTAAAACTGGAGCGAATTAGCAGTCCTGTCTGTCAGCTCTGGCCCCGTGCGCTTCCTGTTTGCAAAACCCAAGGCCGCACTGGCGCTTGAGTCCACCCCGCCGGCCGCCTCTCGCCTGTGAGATGTCTGTGGGCCGGGATCTGAGCCTATTTTTCTCTTGCAGTGGTGGGGCTCGGAGCCGCAAATGCCGATTTTTGTTTTCCTCGTAAACGGTAAACATTATCTTTACTGGAGTAAGCGTTCCGTTTTCGATTAGAGTCCCAACATTTTTTTTAAAAACCTGCTGGGGTTGAGATAGTTTAACTTGATAAACAGAAATCTGATCATTAATCCTCCCACGAGAGCAGCCACCGTAATCTTTGCCGAGAGAGATTATGGACCACACGGTCTCCAGGCAGGTCCCTTCTAATCTCCTTTCACAAGGAAAACTAAACGGATCTAAATTTGTTTGTGTGTTGCAGCTATAAAAGTAACAAGTTGTTTCACAGTTGTGTCTGGCTAATCGGTTTTTACACAAACAGCAAATGGTACATGAGTTGTGCAAACACAGAGAGGTTATTTCTAAATTTAGCTGACACCCCTGGGAAAAGGGAAAGGCAGGGCTTCTTGAATTCACTTTTAGCCTCAAGAAGCTGCTGATCCAAGGCTTCTAAATGACACTGGATAACAGGGGCCTCATTCCATCCCTGATCCTTTGTTACTTATAAAATTACTCGCTCATATTTCCGCGCATAGCAGCAATACCGGCCGAGCCTGCGCCCGCAGCGTGACAGGGCTTGCAACCGGCACGGCCTGGTCCAGCGCCGTAGGCGGCGGGGTGTAGAGGAGAGATCCGCCCGCAACTTTACTCGGGGCCGCTTCTTACCTTTGAACTAGAGAGAGTGCCTTTCTTTATTTACTGGAGGAGAGCGGACCCTCAAAACCCAGACCTCCAATCGGCCAACAGCTGTGTAAAGTCCCGGCAGATGCCAGGGAGACCGGTCTGGCTATCACCCCCTGAGAAGCGCTTTGGCTTCAAGCTTGTTTGTCCAGCAAGGTTTCGATCCGAAGAGGAAATGCAAATATTATAATGAAGGCGAGCGCTGGGGGAGAGCTTGAAAACCTCATGTGATGGCCTGAGCCGCCGGCCCCAGCGACGCCAAGCCCTGGAATCCGCTTTGATATTGAGAGTTACCCACCAAAGGTGTTCCTGCTTTTCATTCCACTTAAGAAAAGAGAGGGAGCGGCTTTGTTCGCAATACAAGAGAGGAAGCGAGTTGATGGTGAGGAGCAGCATTCTAGATTTCGGCTAGACATGGATTTAAACCGTTTTCCATGTCCTCCGGCATCCACTTCTGGAAAATCATTCCAGCCCCGAGGCTTGTCGGCCCCCAAGCGCACTCGGGAAAGAGCCTCTGATGGGGGTACCCGGCGCCCAGCTGCTCCGGGAATGGGAGGGCCGGCGTGACGGGAGGTCCCAGGAAACGCTGGCTAGCAGAGTCAGCGGTGCCAGTGGAGGGGCCGTGGAGAGCGCTCGCTGAGATAGCGGATTGTGGCCTGTAGGGGGCGACCAGCAGATGGAAAACTGCCCCCATTTGTCTCGGAGGGTCCAGCCTGGGCTCTCACACTCGTCCACCGCTGAGCATCCTCCAGTGTCACCGCGACCAGATTGAATCTCTGAGAAGTTCCCTTTCCTGATCCGAGAAAGAACAGCGTGTCTTGGGGAGTTTATCTTAGATTGGGAAACAATAAAGTTTAGTGATGAGGAAACATTGACTTGGAAGCAATAAAGAATTCTATTCGGGGTTATTTATTTTTACGTGAAAGGGGCTTGGTAGTGAGGAGTACATGAAAGTCGCGCGTGTGTTGTAACAAGGGTCCCTTGCCCTGTCCTCAAGTGGACACGATCGGAAAGGCGGCCGGTTGCGAAACTATGACCAATTCCACCACATCTGTGTCCACAAAGTAGGGATTGGATTTGGCCTGCAGACAGGAGAGGGACTGTATTTGGGATAGCGGCTGGCCTGGACCTATCAGACATTGCCTCTTCTCTTGGGAGAGGAAGGCAGGAAATGAGAAGAGTGTTAAAGAAGGGGTTCTCAATCAGAGATGAAGCATTTGCTGACTGTGACCTTGAGTGCACAGCTTAATTTCTTTGACTCTCTCCCTTTCTTTAACTGGACCTCCAAAAAGTAGAGGGGCAGCGACAAGCAGCCGGGACAAAGAGGAAGCCTCTCTACAAGACAGATTGGCACAGGGCCGGCCACAATGGGCTCAAACGGGAGAACAATTGTGAGGGTGGGCCTGGACCCGGTAGTATCGCCAGGTACCCCCCAGCGTAGCTGAGTCAAGCCAACTCGATGGCGCCTGTCAACTCCACCACCACCTCCAGAAAAGAGCATTCTGCTTGTCTCTTGGGAGTAGGTGAATTGGTGTCTTTAAAACTATCAAGAGTTGTAGGTAGGCGAGAAGTTTATTTTATTCTGTTGACTTCTGGACCTTGCCAAGCACCACCACTGTATGCCTTGATTGTAAGTGACTCTACTTTTTTTTTTTTTTAAGCCATCACTGCCCTCAGGTGGTGGGAGTAGGAGGCCCAGCCTTTGCTCCTGGGAGCCGGAATTGAACCTCCATCCCAGTGGGCCACAGTCCCGCGCACAACCACTACGCCACCAGGGCTCAGCCCTTTACTTTTGGTATGAAAAATGGGCTTTTCTAAGGATGGAGCAAAAGAAGGCTGGGCAGAAGGGACCACTTCAAGGTGGAGCATCGGACTGGCCACGCCCTGGACCTGAGAGGGCTGGAGGTGCTCCTGCCGCTCCCGAGGCCCCGCATTCTTCTCTGCGGCGAGCGGGTCTTCCCTGCCGTTTGCCCCTCTGCTTCCACTACCCAAGGCAAGTGGGGAAACCTGAGCCATCGGCTGACAGACGCCCATTAGCGCAAGAAGCGGCCTCGGAGGCGAATTAAACGTAACCAGATCCCAAACCCTCCCTCCGCCGCCCTCCAACAGTTGGCAGTATTAAACCGAGAGCCAGATTCTCTCTTAAACCTCGCTCCCCACCCCACCCCCCCTTGCCCTCTTAGGAATGAGCAAGCCATTCTTTGCTCCAGGGACCCAAACCAGCTCAGGGTCGCGGGATGGGTGCGCAGAACAAAAATCGAAAGGAAATCTCTTAGAGCGTGGGAAAACAGCGTAATCATCTCATGTTCACCGCCCCCCTCATTCCGGGGCGTGTCTTATGTCAGAATTCTTCTAAGTAAAAACTTAAATTATACCCCCCGCCCCCCCATCTTAATATAAAGCGCAAGCCAAACACCCTTCCTTTCCAGTCGATTCCAGGCCGGTACAAGCAGCTCCATATCATCTTTGGGGAGGTGGACCCCTTCGGGCTCTTCTGGGGGCAGGGAAAGGGCACGAATTCCGGATGCATCTTCAGGAAATGGTCCTGGGACAATGGCCTGGAGGGGGTCTCTGGGGGCGGGGGAAGGTATAAGGCCCAGCAGATTCCGGACTTAACCAGTCACACAGAATCTGAATGAGGAGTAAGGTCTGGAAATACTCAGAGGGGAGGTGGGTGCGCTGGCCTGGAAGGTGCCCCACCTGAAGAAATGGGTGGGGGTGGGGGAGAGAGTGCGCCGCAGATGAGCACTTACAACTCACTGTCCGCCAAACTCCCGGGGCAGGACCACTCTGCCCACGGGGTGGCTACAAAGTGGACTCGATTAGACGGCACACAACAAGGCACGAAAGGTGGGACAGAGGGGAGAGAAGGAAAAGGGCAAACAGGGAGACGCCCTGGATTCAGAGTGTTCCAGAGGCGCCCCCCAGTCTTTGCGCCTTCTTTAGGCCCAAGGCGCCAGCCTAGCCCCAGGACGCCGAGCCACGCGCCCAACGCGGGGCTCTCCGCTGCCCGACGGCGCGTTTCCTTTCTGCCGCGTGATTTGAGCTGGGGAGAAAGTCGGCGGGAGAGCCAGGCCCACAGCTGCCCTGGCCTTGCGGGTCAGCGGCAGGGTCACAGCGCTTCGGGGCTGACAGTTTGTCCCCGCGGGCGCCGCCCTCCCAAGCTGGGGACACCCAGGCCTCTGGCTCAGACGCTCGGCCTAAGAGACTCCACGTGGTCCAGCCTGCAGGAAGGGAACAGAGAAGGGGCTGTGAATTAATTAGGAGGAAAATCCGGCCCATCAAAGGCAGGGTAGGAGGCAGTTTGGGGACGCGATTCAGACTCACCCCCTACCCCCACCCCAGTTCACCCCCGAAGCACCCCTTACCTCCCACCCCCCTTAGCCCGGGCTCTGGGGAACCAATCTCAGCCCGGGGAACCTAACCAGCCAAGATGTCCCTGCCTGGGCTCTCTGGGGCACTAAGACCAAGTGGCTTAGCCTTCAAGGAGACCACAGCTCCCGCGGATCTTAGGGCGGCGCATGGTGGTGGGGGGGGGGGGGTGGCGGGACGGGGACGGGACACAGTGGATCGCTCCAACATCTTTCTTCCAGACGCCCGGCGGTTCCCGGTGTGGGGAGGAGGGGAACTTTGGTTCTCTCCTTTACTCCTCTTTGCTGTCATCAGCTGGAAAGCGAGGCATACTCTTCTCTAAAAACCAGCACAGGTTGCCTTTACCCGAAAGAGATGTGCCCCAGTTTTGACATGGAGCTATTAACCTCGGAGCAAGCTCAAGCCCCAACCCTGGCTTTTGTGTGTGAGTCTCTGTGCTCTCCTGCGCCACCTGCAAGGCAGCGCCACCTCCGGGAAGGCTTTTTGCGCCTCCCAGCCAGGGATGAATTGTGCCGAGTTGGAGCTCCGGGAGCCAGCCAGCGAGCCGCTGTCGGTATTGACACCCGCGAGAGAGTTCCTGGGAGTTCCTGAGTGCCTACCGTTGTGGAGCCCAAAGGGGCGGTCAACTTTGTCTAATAAATGACAATCTCAAACCGTAGGGATGGGAGTGGGGACTCTTGAAGGATTTTAATTGATCAAAACAGGGCTGTCTCAAGAATTTGGGGGCTGTTATTCCCCTCCATTCCTTTGCTTCAAACTTTCTTCTTTATAATAAATGCTTTTATGAATGACATGTTAATTTTTTTAATTAGTGGATTTTAAAAGCATTTATTAATTGTTCATTAGACAATTGGATTGTTTAGACACCCCTCCTCCTTCTAAGGCGCCTCTGAGTTAACTGCCAAGCACCTTAATTGCACTACTCCCGAAAATTGCAACCCTCCCAGCCTGACATACTGGGCATTGCTTTCATCTCTAGGGCTCACGTAAGCAAGAAAACCCTGCTGGAACATGCCAGTCTTTAGCCAATCTCTGTTTGGGGCCATGGATGGCCTCAAAGCTAATTCATTCCACAGAGGCATCCTATTCAAATTTCTTTCTTCTTTTTATAGACCTCCGTTTATTTAGTAGACTTAGTGAACTTGAGAGTCTGTTCTCTTAAATTTTCATGTGAGGAATGGTCACTTCATATATTGAGATTTGAGTTTATCTGGAAACACAGATATTTGACTGTAATTTGGCATCTTCATTAGCTAAAGCTCTGGGAAGGTATCAGAGTCCAGTGTTTAGGGTGCTCCCAGACCCTCTGTAACCTTGATTTCCATCCATTTCAAAACCTCACTGCCTGCCTGTCTGTCCCATGGCAACCTTACTTCTGGGTAGGTGTTTTGGGTCGGTTCTGGCTCATAGCCAGCTTGTGTGTGTGTGTGGCAGCATAGAACCTTGCCTGCTTCTGTGCCACCCAGCCTCACAATTACTTTTGTTTTTATTTTTATTTTTTTTGTGGACATCACTGCCTCTGGTGGTTGTGGGCGCTACCCAGCCGCCGCTGGATTTGAACCACCAAGCCCGCGGGCTGCAGTTCCGCACTCGACCACTTACGCCACCGGGGCTCAGCTCCCGTTTTTATTGTTTTTAAACAGTTCCACTGACATAGAATTCACACAACATGCAATGTGCTAATTTTTTTTGGGGGGGGGGCATCACTGTTCTCCGGTGGTGGGAGTAGGAGGCCCAGCCCCACTGCTGGAATTGAACCTCCGTCCCAGTGGGCCGCAGTCCGGCGCACAACCACTACGCCACCGGGGCTCAGCCCGCAATGCGCTGTTGTTGTTAGATTTGAGCCCATTGCTGCAGCCACAGTCCATCCATCTCTCCAAGGTTCTTCTCTTTTCTGTTACCCCTCCACTTTACCACTCATGGCCTCTTTCTCTAGGGACGGTACTCTCCTGACACCACGTCCAGAGTACCGGGAGTCTCGCCATCCTTGCATCTAGGGAGCATTCTGGTCATACTTCTTCCAAGACAGATCTAATTTCTATCTTACATTAGGTTGTGTTCAGCCTATCATGGTGGTAAAGGTCTTGTGGGATGGTTTCTTCTGGTTAAACCCGAAAGACAAGTAAAAGCATTAAAAACCAAACAAATAATGTCATTTCTCTTTTATCAGTCTGTTCCCTGGCATAAAAGACCTCTTACTAGTCACCATATGAAAAGAGGAATTAGGAATTTTCACTGAAAGATATTCATGTAAATTCTAACATTTAAAGCAAAAAGAAAAAAAGAAAAACACCCCCTGCCCCCCGCAAGTTATTTGACCATTGCTTTCCAATTGGGATCAAGATAATATGATCTTTTGCTATCTACTTATTGAAAAACCTTTTTTGAGAAATTTTAGCCTGCTCTGTGTGGTTCCCCTTGACATAAGGTTTGTTTTTTTTAAGTTCCCTGAGCTTCTTTCACTGCCATTGTTACAGATTGTACCAGTAAACCATCTCTCAAATCTTACCATCTTGCAAATGTAAATGTTGGTTGCAAGAGTAAGGTGGTATCAAGATCAGCACGAATTAATCACAACCACTGTGAAGCATCTGCTTTATTGATGGTACTTCAACAGCTTCACCTTCCCACATACATCAGGCATTATGACTTGATGATAAAGTTGCTCTTGTTGCTGGAGGGAATTGAGTGCAAGAGTTAATAAATGGGATTAAATGACAAGACTAATTCCTAGTCCTAGTCTTGACATTGAATGTGAAATTATCTGATGGACTCTTTATTTGTCCACATAAAGTCACTGTTGAAAAGTTGGTTGAGAGAAAGAAAGGGAAGAATAGCAGTATTTTAACTATCATTTCAAAGTTTTAACCAGCAGATCTTTTTGAGTAACTGTTAGAACATTTTAGAGATTTTTTTAAACCTGGATTTTGCTTTTGCCTTGATGCAAGATATGAATACCTGTCATTCCAAGATATCTGTCACTCAAACTTCCAGAAGTTTGAGTTGAAGTTTGAGTTGAAGACTCCCTTACTCTGATACTGACACTGTTCTATACTTGGTGGTAGGGTGGGGGCAGCTAAAATCACCCCTTTCAGTAACCACCTGTATAAGTCCAGGTGGACTAGAGAAACAAATTCATAGACACACACATGTGTATAAGGGAGAGGTTTATATACAAGAGGAATGGAACTTTTAGAAAGCATCCCAACTCAGTCCAGTACAAGGTCATAATTCCGTTATTAGCCCATATGTCTGATACCAATCCACAAAGCCCTCCTCAGACTCATGAAGCACATGCAATGCCAGGACAATCACGGGCCAGTCGGTGCAGAGTCTTGTGTATCCAATGGTGATGGAAGCATTTCAGTGCTGACAGGGGTCTTCCCGTGCGTGGCCTCCGAACCTCAGCATTGGCAGGAGTCTCTATGTGGCTTCTCAGACTCCAGAGGTCTGGTTCCACCAGGGTAAGCCCATGTGGCTTCTCTTCCAGATCCTCCAGAACTCAGTGTCTACCAGCATGTTGCCATCTTGTCTTGTCAGCTGCACTGTCTCCGAAGGACTGAGTCATGAGTCTTGTCAGTAGAGAATCTCCAAGAGACTGAGTCCATAGTCTCTCACCTTCATGAGGGGGAGGGGGGAATCGAGAGATTTCCTCAAATTCTCAGAGAAAGCCATGCCCACACAGAAGTCTCAATGGCTATCTCCAGCTTGACAGGCTAGACTCACCCCTAGACGCCCAACCCTAAAATTGACACAAGTACATGACTGCCACACCACCCATAGGGTCCCATGAGTAGACTTGAAGAAATCCTGCAGGAGATTGTGATACATTCTATTCCCCACTTTGAGAACCATCATTCTGGTATGATGCACTCAATATACATACTTAATGATTAATTTTATTTACCTGTTTCTTAAAGTTATTCTAACATTGATAAAATGAAGCTTGTGTGTGTGCGTGTGCGTGTGTGTGTGCATCACTGCCCTCTGGTGCGAGTGAGAAGCTCAACCTTGCTCCTGGAGAGCTGCTGCTTGATTTGAACCACCAATCCAATGAGCTGCAGTCCCGCACTCAACCACTAGGCCACCGGGGCTCAGCCTCAAATGAAGCTTTTAAAGAACATTTTCTTGTCATCATTCTCTCACTGCCATTCAGTCAATTCTGGCCCATCTACCCTAAAGACAGAGTAGAGATGCCCCTGTGGGGTTTTAGACTGCAGCTCTTTCCCCCCCCCCCCCCCAAAAAAAATCTTTGTCCCATGGAGCAGGCTAGTGGTTTTGAATTTCTGACCTGTCAGTTATCAGCCTAATGCATAAACACTTCACCACCAGGGGCCCTTTTATTAATCACCCAAACCAAGCAACCATGTCATGCACTCATAGCGATTGCCCATGGGGTTCTGAGACCGTAGTTGTGTAAGGGAGTAGAAAGTCCAGTCTTTCTCCATCGGAGCTGTTGGTGGTTTTGAACTGCCTACCATGGGGATCAAAGCCCAGCCGACAGCCACTCCACTATCAGGCTTCCTACAATCACCATAAGAGAGATGATTGAAGATACTTTGCAAACTGGACCCCTCGCTGCTTATTTATGCCCCGGCACTGAGTCCCACTCAGAGCGGCTCCATGTACCATGCAGCAAACTCGACCTGCTCCTACGAGATCCTCTCCATTTTGTTTGGTGCCCTGCTGCAGCCACTGACTCAGTCCATCTCTTGGAGGTTTCTCCTCCCCCACCCCCCATCCCTTTATTTTTCCAGGGACTAGCTTCTTCTGATAATATATCAGAAGTATGTGAAACAATGTCTTGCCATCCTCTTTTTTTTTTCTCTTGCTACAAACTTGTTACTGGAGTAGAATGCTTCATCTCTCTCCTGCAGAGAGGCTGACAGACTCGAACTGGTCACCCTCTTTTTAAGGACGATTCTGGGGTTTCTTTTTCCAAGACAGATTTGGCACTCCATTGTCCTTTCAATATTCCTTACCATAACCACAGTTCAAATGCGTAAGAGTTTACTACTTGAGGCAAAGAATAATCCTCTGCCAGGAGCATGGACTTTAGGGTCTAATGGCCCTAAGGTCAAGTTCTGGCTCTATAATTTTCTATGATCTTTTTTTTTTTTTTTTTAGGCATCACTGCCCTCTGGTAGGAGTGGGAGGCCCAACCTTGCTGCTGCGGGATTTGAACCACCAAGCCAGTCGGCCGCAGTCCCGCACTCAACCACTACGCTACCGGGGCTCATCCAATTTTCTATGATCTTGGTTGAAATTACTTAACCTATTTGAGTTTCAGTTTTCTCATCGTTTGTGGAGAGAATCTGATTAGTCCTAGCTCTTAAAGATCACCTCGGTCCTGCTCCCCAGGTAATTAAAAGAGGATGGGACAAAAGTCAGTTAATTTGGGTTTAGTGGCTTGTGATTTTGTTTATATACTTAAAACTCTAATTCTCAAATTACTTCAGGGGAGACATGTTATATTTTTATTTAATTTATTCAAATGAAAACAAACAACACATCAAGGAGAGAATGAGGTGGAGAGGGAGTAAAAAAGGGGAAAGAAAGAAGAAAGGAGAGAGAGACTGTCCCAAATCATACTCAAAGGACACGAGGTCCAGAAAAGTCAATCTTGAGTGATAGATGTCAAGATTATTTTTTCACAGTTAGTCTGTGTCTTTATTCATTTTGTATGTATGTATCTACCTGCAGAAACTGGGATCATACATTTGAAAAGAATACCTATGTTTCGTGCAGCATGGCCTGTACGTAGAAGCCAGCTGCAACCAGTAAGCTCAACCAAAGAGACAGCAAACTGTTCCAGTACTTGGAAAGAAAGGTGCCTATTGGATTAATGAGAAGGGGGTATGCTTACATGCTGTAAAGGGGCATTTGAAGGATTTCATTACTTACTTTTCATTGTATTTGATTTTTAGTCTATATGTTACTTTAGACTAACTCCTGCATGAGATGCAATCTCCATGATAATTACCTACCTTACCAGAGATTTTTTTCCCCCTCTGGGATTCAAATGAGATGATATAGGTTAAAGTGCTTTGCGAAATTCACAGTGCGTTAATATGTAAAGTGATACTGTTCTTTGGATAAGACTTTCCCCGTCATGTAGTGAAAGGTTTTCACTTACTCTGTTTTCACAAGAAAGTAACTTTCAGCTGATAAGAATGATAATAGTCATGATAGAGCTAGAAGGTTAATAGACCACTGACTACATGCCAAAGGAACCCTGGTGGTATAATGGTGACACATTGGACTGCAATCTATGAGGCCAGCAGTTCACAACCACCAGTGTGCCCCATTGGAGAAAGACAGAACTTTCTGCTCCCGTAATGTCTTAGAAACTCTCCTGGGTAGAGTCTGCTCTGTCCTAAGTCAGGGTCACTCTGAGGCAGTGTCAGCTTGATGCCAGTGAGCTTCGTTTTTTGTTTTTTAGTGGGCCTCACTGCCTCTGGTGGTCGTGGGCGCTACCCCAGTGCCGCTCCTGAGAGCCGCCGCCGCTGGATTTGAACCGCCAAGCCCGCGGGCCGCAGTCCCGCACTCAACCACTTACGCCACCGGGGCTCAGCCCGAGCTTCGTTTTTTTGACCACATGTTAAGAAATATGCTTGGTGCTTGAAGTAGGTTAACTGAATTCGTGGTGGAGGTCAAGTGTTGAACGATCTGAATACTCGGCACCTTGAAAAGACCAGCAGTTCCATGGGGGTTTGTGGGATTTTCTACTCCCACAAACAGTTGTGGTCTCAGAAGTCCACAGCGGGTCGCTCAGAGTCAGCACTCACTCCGTGGCAGGGCGTTTTGAGTTTGGGGATGAGTACTTCCTCCTAGATGGTCTATTCTCCCTGCCCTTCTAGGAGTACTTCAGTTTCACATATACATTTTCCATATACCTTTTGAGGAGCCCTCCAAATGACTATGTCTACACACATTTCTTTCTTTTTTTCTTTTTGGGCATCACTGCTCTCCGCTGGTGGGAGTAGGAGGCCCAGCCCCACTGCTGGAATTGAACCTCCGTCCCAGTTGGCCGCAGCCCCGCGCACAACCACTACGCCGCCGGGACTCAGCCCTACACATATTTCTTTTTGTTTTTTTGTTTTTTTATTTAAGGCATCACTGCCCTCTGGTGGTGGGAGTAGGAGGTCCAGCCTTTGCTCCTGGGAGCTGGAATTGAACCTCCAACCCAGTGGGCTGCAGTCCCTCGCACAACCACTACGCCACCGGGGCTCAGCCCACACGTTTCAATTTCTAAACAGCTGAATTTAATAACTAAGAGGTAGTAGGTGAGCAAGTAATTGTTGGCTATTCACCATGTTTCCCTAAAGAAAACTTTTCTTAGAGAAAGATCTGTGTCCTCTCTTACTTCCTTTTCTTCTTTGGGAAGAAGAGTGAGCCATGTGATGGGTGCTTTTGAGAGAAAGAGCTAGGCGTTTGTGGACGAACCTTTTCTAAGTATTTTGGATCTGCTTGTCTGAGGGGAAGATGCACTCTGGTTTTCAGGACCCTCCAAGCTATGCTGTTAGCAGAGTATGCCCTGCATGTATGGTTAAGGCCTGCAACGGTTTAGTGCTGCCTGTGACAGGCAAGTCTGGTGAGTCCAGCAAATGAGTACACACCATTTGGTTGTCCATCTTTCTACTGGACTTTTTTTGTTTAAGTAAGAAAGCCGATATGAAGGTGAATAGAAATCAAAAAGTTAATATGAGTCAAGAAACATCACTGCAAGAGTTCTAGTTCATAGGCACTGGAGTAGGCCTTGTCTGTTCACAGGTGTAGGTCTGTCCCAAACAAAATATGTGGAAACATGACTCAGTAATCAGCAGAGGGCTGTCCCTGAGTCTCTCAGTAATAAATTCATCCTTGTCTAAGTCTCACTAGGATGCCTTTGAAGGGGAAAGAATCCTATGTATTCCATAGGGGGGGGGAAAGGATGTTGAGAGCAGGGCAAATAGATATTTTAAACAAAACCCAGATAGGCTTTTTACCAGTTGTGCATTACTTGCTGACTCCCATGTATATCTGAGGGACTCATCTGAGTCTGCCGGCTACGCCTCTTGTCCTTGTTGCCACTTCTTCAGCTGTTGGAATTTGTCGCTCCTTTTATTTGATGTAACAAAACCATACCTCCAAATATTTGTTCCTTTTTGCAGAATCACATGTGTGTTCTTCAGCCGATCAGTCAAGTTTTACTAAAACTGAAAGGCCATGCCTGTAGCCATACTCTGCATTTGGTCTCTAGAGATCCGGGAGAGTTGACCAATAATGGGAAGATCATTTTTGAGTGGCAGCTAAAGCAGTTTCTAGTAGTCTTTTCCTATTCCCCAACATTCAGACATCCTCTCTTGCTCATTTTTCGATACCTTATCTCACCCTATCCTACCCCTACTTATCTCTTAAGGTCTCTGACAGCATTTATGAACAGCGATGTTTAGGGCAGATAAATTGCCCATTCTTGATATCCTCCCTGAAAGCCACAACTAAGGGGCCACGTGTAATGGACTAAACCACTCTTCATCTTGGCTATACGAGCCAGCATGGACTATGTCTTCTCTCATAGTTCTCCCCCCAGCCCCTCTTATACATCTTGTAAATTTGACATCAAAGAAATTTCACACTGGACTTGCTAACCTAAGGTCAAAAAAGACGAATTTTAGCCCTGTTACACTAAGTCCTGTCTTTTAAGTAGATAGGTTTATGGGTTTATTCTGTTTAACCATCACTGATAGCCTCGATAGCCATGATTGCATGTTGGTATTAATGTTATTTACTAAAAAAGTAGTCAGAAAAAAAAGTGGTCGGGAGAAAACACCTAATTTGCCTAATATTTGTATCCTCACTTGTGGTACTGTATCTCTCTTTGTTATGACATAATAGGGGACTACTTGTATTTAAAGAGCTCAAAACAGTGCCTAGTTGTTGAATATATCTATAGTTTGTAAAATGCTGAAATTTGGCAAGGGCCCTTCTAAAATTGCACTTGTGAAATATACAAATAGATTGATCTCCCCTATTTCTAAGGCACTCTGAGAGCACAGTAGTTAAGAACTTGCCTGATAACCTGATCTACCTAATTTCTACTGAAAAAAAACCCCACCCCAAACTCATGTGGGTAGCTTCTCCCAAATCACTGAAGCTTCACAACAAGTCCACAGGAATGGTACCCCACATAAAATAGTTTTTAGATGGAACAAGCATTTAAAGAGGTCAAGAAGATTTCAAAGACGAGCCAAGAGTAAAGTGACAAGATTTTAAGCAGTTGATTGGGGGCGGGAGGGGAGGGTTTTCTTGGCTAAAATTTTGGTCTATATGGAGCAACAAAAATTTTCATAAACATAAAAATATCATTGTAATCTATTTAATTTTAAAATGTCGTGGGATGTTGTTAAATTGCTAAAAAGAGGGATGTCTGGTCACTTTAACGAAGAGAGGGCAGACCATTAATGAATGAAAATGCTGTGGTTGAAGTCCAGAAAGTGGTGGAAGAAGACAGCGGAAGTATCATCAATGTGATACCTAGTGAAGCTGGATCCCCCATGATTTGGCATTGGCAATTTTAAGAGAACATCTTGGCTTGAGCAGACTTGGCTTTTTGGGTGCTGAAAGGGTTGCATGAAGACCAGCTAGCTCAAAGAACTGATCTCCTCATCAATTTTTAAATCAAGATTGGAGCTAATTAAGATGATTTTATCGAGGGTTGAGCCCCGGTGGCATAGCGATTGTGCGTGGAACTGCGGCCCACTGGGATGGAGGTTCAATTCCAGCTTCACGGAGCAAAGGCTGGGCCTCCTACTCCCACCACCTGAGGGGAGTGATGCCAAAAAAAAACAAAAAAAAAATGATTTTATAGAATGAATCAATCAGGGACAAGTCCTGGATTTAAGAATACCATCCAGGCTGAGCCTCGGTGGCGTAGTGGTTGTGCACGGGACTGCGGCCCACTGGGATGGAGGTCTGGGCCTCCTACTCCCACCACCAGAGGGCAGTGATGCCTTAAAAAAAAAAAAGAATACCATCCAGACAGCAAGATCCAGTCAAAAATGTAGTTTTGGAGAGTATCTGCAGAGCTAGTAAGTAAGGTCACCTTAAGTGACTGATTTTTTAGATTTGAAAGGGCCAGTCTTGATAGATTTTTTTTCTAAGGGCACAGGATGATCATGGGAGTTTAGTAAGAAGTTTTGCTTTGTTTTCATTGGAAACCTTCTTTGGTGGTTGAGCCTTGGTGGCGTAGTGGTTGTGCGCAGGACTGCAGCCCACTGAGATGGAGGTTCAATTCCAGCAGCGGCTCCACAGGAGCAAAGGCTGGGCCTCCTACTCCCACCACCAGAGGGCAGTAATGCCCCCCCCCAAAAAAAAAAACCAACTTTGTTGGTGGGGAAAAAGGCCAGGAAATTTTCTCTGAGGACTTTTTCCCCAAGATGACAACTCATCACCTGCTCATTCTTTGAGAGTAACAAACCTAGAGGAAAATGGTGCAGAAGCCCTATCTGAATAGGCTTTCCTATTGCCACAAGGCAAATGTCAGACAGGTCTCCTTTACCCTATTCTGATATTTCTGTTCCTTCCAGGGCACTCTGCTTCTATGTTGGACTCGATAATCCACAGCAATGGCCATACTGTCACAATCAAGGGGACTTATTAGGGAAGTTAACAGGCTATCACAAGCTGGGATTAGAAGACATTAAGGTTACAGTCATTAGTCCATAACAACACTTCTCTTGAGCCAGTAACCGGGTCTCTCTCTAGTCCCCCGCCTTTCAGCAGTTGGGTCCTTGGGCGTCTGCCTCAGTGGACCAGGAAGCCAGCCTGCTGCTTTGCCTCACAGCCTCATAGTCTCTGCCCCCAACCCATGACTGCAGCAATGGTCTCACACCTAAAAGCTGTGGGGATGGCGCAGGTCCAGGCAGTGCTTCCGCCTGTCCTTTGTAGAGTCACCGTGAGTCTGCATCCACTTGCAGGCACCTAACAATAACCACCCCCCACACCCCAAAACCACTACCATCCAGTCAATTCTGACCCATAGAGACCCTGCGTAAGGTTTCCAAGGCTCTGTCCATCTTTATGGGAACAAAGAGACTTCTTTTTCTCCTGCAGAGAAGAGGATGGGTTGGACCCACCCACTTGTGGCTAACAGTCTAATGCTTACCTGACGGAGCCAAGAGCACTGAGAGTAACTCATTGGGACCAAATCATTCCAAATGCTTTCCCACACAGAATCTCCTTTACATCTACTGCTAAGATCTTGCACAATAAAACCAACATATCATTTAGGATGTGTTCGATTGCAAGTCTATGAAATCCTGAATTACAAAGACTTTAATAGTCGAGGTTATCAAGAAGTAGGCAGTCCAGGGCTGGTATAGAGATTCCACAATGTCACCGAGACGCTGGGCACTTTCCAGTTTTCTGATTCAACATTTTCAGCTTATCCTGTCATAGCTGATATTCCCTGTGATATGCAGGTTAGTGGTTTGCCAAATATCTCTGTCCCCAGAATTTATTAATATATTACTGTGATAGTTAAGGTTTATTGTGCTAACCTGGCCAATGAACACATGTTGGATTCATCGAAAGGTGGAGAGATAAATGGCTAGGTGAGCCTCGCCTTTCTTGTCCTTTGCTCTTTGATAGTCGGACCAGTGTGCAGCGCCCTTCGCTTGTTCTCTGCTTCAGCTGGCAAGGTTCACTTCCTGTAAGACATCCCTGAGGAGAACCCACAATGACCAACCCTGATGTAGCCCTGGGTGCCAGAGAAGCCACGTGAAGACCCCTGCCAGTGCTGCGATGCTTACACACTCACTGATTCAACTTTCCCTCCTGTAGTCAGTATCACTAGATTCAATGTTGGACATATCGACTAATGTAGGACTTTTGGGCTTCAACTGGATTGAGTGGGGATGCTTAATGTATAATTACCCTTTACTTAGAACTCTCTTATAAAATATGAGTGTTTATGAATTTTGTTTCTCTAGGCTACTTAGACCAATGCAATTACCTTACCTGGCGAAAGGGACTTTGCAGATATGATTAAGTTCAGGATCTTGACTGGCTGCCATCAAGTCCATTCTGACTCTTATCAGCCTTCTATAGGTTTTCTGAGGCTATAAGTCATTGTGGTGTCAGCTAGCCTTCTCTTTGTCCTGCAGAGTAGCTAACGAGCTTGAACACCCAGCATGTGGTTAGCAGCAGTCCACCACTTGCTGGACAGTATCCCCAGGGCTGCTTGAGATGGGAAGACTATCATGGTGTGCCAAATAAGAATCCTTCTAAGATGGAAGCAGGAAAGTTAACAATCAGGGTAGAAAATGTGGTGATGGAAGCAGAGGTCAGAAAGAGATTTAAAGACTTAAGGATGCTGGACAGCTGGGTTTGAACAAAGAGAAAGGAACTGTGAACCAAGCAATCCAGGAAGCCTCCAGAACCCAGAAAGCAGTCTCCCCTAGAGCCCCCTAAAGGAACACAGCCCTGTCAGACTTCTGACTGGTGGAAGAGCTCCAGGTACCATTTAATATAAGGAGAAGGGGCAGGGATTCAAAGGACAGAGCATGGTGCATCCATCCCTTTGTCAGGGAAGAAAAACTTACACTAGCCAACTTCCTTTGGCATATCATTTACCCTGTGTAAGACACAGCTGCACCTGCTGCGGCGAAGGACACTAGAAACATGTCTCACTTCACCATGGTGGCACAGTGGTTCACAGTGGGACTGCTAACCAATCTGAAATCGTCAGCCGCTCCTTGGGAGAAAACGGGATTTTCTACTCCTGGGTAAGGAGGTACGGTCCCAGAATCTCACCGAAGCAGCTCTCCCCTGTGGTACAGTGTTGCCCTGAGGCAGAATTGGCTTGCTGGCAGTGGGTTGGGTGGGTTGGATTGAGAGCATGGGGCTTGTCATTTGTTTTGTAAGGAGGTTCAGCTTCACAGTATGAAGGCAACAGAGGGTTGTGCTGAGGTCTAGGCCTGAGGGTATGTGACAGGGCATGCCTTTCACCTGAGCCAAGGCCGTGGGACAATCCCAATCCTGTGTGCTAAGTATCATTCAATTACCCTGGGAAGCTTGAGGCAGAGTGGCTGAGCCTTAGAACCCAACTTTCCCATAAGCAAGAGTTTCGGAAGGTTTGTGACGCGAGACTGGATCTCTCTATCTAAGAAGAACAATTGAGAGGCTGTGGTTGGGGAGTCTTGGAGTGTGTCGTGAACTAGGGTCAGGGGAGGCTTGTGCTCTTAATGAGCTGATTCCTTCCGCTAGCTATCTGCGGAGAGTGTTGAGATTGCTTTAAACCATTTGCGACTGTTGTGCTGTTGTTGGTTCAAACTTCTAGCCACCCCATGTACAACAGAAGGAAACACTGCCTGGTCCTATGGCGTCTTCTTATTTTAGTGTATTATTGCAGCCACTGCACCCATCCATCTAAACTAAACTGAAAAAAGGTTGCAGCCAAAGAACACACAGGAGGATGAGAACTGAAGCAGACAGAGGAGACGGGGAAGCATAGTATTAGGTACAGGATGCAAAGAACGCCGAAGATTAGTTTATCAGTGTTTCCCGTTGGTAGCTGTCTTATAAATGGGCAGTCTCCTCGCAGGGGGAGGCAACGTGAGAGGGGCAATCATAGTCAGAGAACCTGGGTGGACGCCTAGGCATAAGACGAATGTCTAGGCAAAGGATCTGGCAATTGTAGCTTTTGGCAAGAGACCAGGAGTCTGCGCTAGTGGCAGTCGGACCAGAAGGAACAGACAGTCCTGAAGACAGCAGAGACTGGCGTTGGCAGTGTAATCTAGCCTCACAGCTCATAGACGGCCCTCAGGGAGAGAGAATCAGCATCAGCACAAAGCCGGTGCCTTCGACCGGGAGATCAGACATACTAACTTCCTGCCAACCTCGTCACCCGTTTGGACACCAGCTATTCCCCACGGCCCTCTCTACTTCCCTGATGCGCTCGGCCATTTTTTGGTAGCAATGGTCCCACAACGCACAGACTATACTTACAGCTGGGTGGTTTGTTAAGGAAATAACAGGGTACAACTCAGGATCAGGCTTTCCTGGAGCCTCCCTTCTTTGGGGCGGAATGATGCTCTTAGCTCCGCTTGACATGCAAGCAAGGACGACCTTTCCTTGACTGTGTAGGTCTCCCCGTGGCCATACACACTCTCTCAGGACAGACCTCCTCTCACCCTTCCCAAAGAGGTCCCCCTGATGACTCTCAGAGCTGGCTCCCTTTTTGTTTTGGGGGCATCACTGCCTTCTGGTGGTGGGAGTAGGAGGCCCAGCTTTGCTGATGGATTTGAACCTCCAACACAGTGGGCCGCAGTCCCGTGTACAACCACTACGCCACCGGGGCTCAGCCCCCTGACTTCCTTTTTATAACCTCTCAAGACAACCAGGGTCATCTGCTGCCACTAAAGGCAAGCCAGCTCAGCACGGGCCACTCTCTTGACCCCGTTGACCTCTTCCATGCTAACTGGCCAAGCTCATAGCTAGTTTGGCAGCTTGCTTGGGTCTCTGACCTGTTTTCCCAGCCGAGAGCCGCTGCCTCACCAGGATCCCTTCTGGGTACCTCCTCATTTTCGTGTGTTATTGTACCATGTTCCTCATCTCGGTGCTGTTGATACTTACATCAGCAAGTCGTCATCCCTTCCAAGGCATGGCCCTCCCAGGGCCATTAACTGACCAGTTCCTTTGGTAGATTACAATTCACTCAATTTGCATCATATACTAAACAATTCCTGCAGGATGCACAAAATGGACCAACCTCGGGGCTAATGGTAATTAAGGTTCCACAAGAAGTGTGAAGCCATCAAGCTGTTCGCAGTTTACCCAGGAAAGATCCATCAACCTGGACAAAAGTAACAAAGATTTCTGGGGACTAGAAAACCAGTAGCTTCTCCAAAGAACTAGGGCAAAGGAGACCAGATCTTCACACAGAACTTAGGAGAGAAACTTTTCAAGATGTCTTTCCAAAGAACCAAGGCAAAAGGCTGGATAAGGTAACCGGTTTACGATAGCCAGGAAGACAGAGTTATGCAAACCTTGAGTAACCTTCAATAGAGAGCACGTCAGTTGTATTGAGCAGGCCGTAGTCTGCCTTATTAGTTCTGTTTGTTGGAGAAAGTTTTTATTTTCCTTTTTCTTTTTTTCTTTTTTTTTTTTTTACTGGAGTGAAATCTCTGAAGATCTTAGTGGGGGCACACGGTTCTTTATCCTCACCACCAACCACCTCCTATAGATACACATATAGATGCATAGGGACAGAGATGATCATTGCACGACATTTGTAAAGAACAGCAACAAACAAGAAACAGTCTAAATATTCATCTGAAAAGACTTGACTAAGTAAAGGATGCTGTAACCACACATGGGAAATACAGGGACTGCTTTTAGCACAGTAAGTTCCATCTCAGGGAGTTGGCCATAATGCAGAACAGTGTGTAGAACATTTTTTGGTTTTTGTGAGGCTTTGTCTCTTGGGATGAGGATAAAGGTTCTTGGAAGAAAGAAAAACAAACTTTTGCATGTTATGATTAAAAAAGAAAACCAGATGTTCTACTTTGCTATTCCTGCATCACAAGTCACCCCAACACCTGGGTTTGCTGTAGTATATCTATTGAATAAATAATTCATCAAATTATAAATGGTGAATACCTAATACTTTGGTCAAATTGCTTTATAAAATGTTCCAATTGGATTTATTTTGTTTTTCCTTTTGGGGGATTGCTAAAGTCAAGTGTTCTGTAAAGTATACTCAAAATATTTTTGTTGATTCCATTAGAAATTTAGAAGCTCTCCAACAGATTTGAAAAGTATTAAATTAGATAATCTCGATTAATTGCGTGACTAAGTAATTCATTAATTATGTCAACAAATGCTTACTGTGAATCTACTGGTTTATAATATTGTGCTGAAAATTGTAAACCATGTAAGGGGTTATCATAAAAAGGAGTATTTTTTCTAAACTATTTTTTTCTTTTTACAAAAATCCTTACCACCTTCCAAGTACTCTTCATTACACTTAATACATTTGTCAAGTCTGCAATTCTATTCTTGGAAACACTTTTCAAACTCATTTGTTTGGATGACTGACAGCACCTCTCTCATTTTTGTTTTGTTTACCTCTTCTATGTAGTCACATTGCTGTCCTTTCCTGTCCCTCTTCATTTGCAGAAACAAAAAGAAGAAATGCACAGAGTGAGGTCAGGTGAGTTAGGTGTGTGGGGCAAGAGAGGTGACTGTTTTGTTTTTTTTTAGGCATCACTGCCCACTGGTGGTGGGAGTAGGAGGCCCAGGCTTTGCTCCTATGGAGCTGGAATTGAACCTCCATCCCAGTGGGCCGCAGTCCCGCATACAACCTCAACGCCTCCAGGGCTCAGCTGAGAGGTGACTGTTTTTTGCAAAAATCTGGAAAACTGAGATGGCTGCGTGCAGGTTCATTGTCATTGTGACAAAACCAGTGCCCCATCTGCACAGATCAGTTCCCCCCACTATGCACACAGTTATACAATCTTTTCAGAATCTCTAAATAGAAAGCTTAATTAACAGTCTGACCTGGTGGAACAAATTCCAAATGCCTTATCCCCCTTACATAAATAGCAACAAAAATAAAACCCAATGACTATGGTCTTGATCTTTGATTTCACTTAACAAGTTTTTTGGGGACGAGGAGACAATGACATCTTCCCCTGGCTTGATTAATGTTTGTTTTCTGGGTTGTAAGAATAGCACCATGTATAAGGAGCCCTGGTGGTGTAGTGGTTTTGAGTTGGGCTGCGATCTGCAAGAATAGCACCATGTCTTGTCACCAGTAATAACCTTGGAGGAAAAGTCTGGGTTGCTTTTTTATATTAAAAAAAGTCCCATTTTATTGGGACTCGTACATCATTTTTCACAATACATAAATACATATACTGTGCCAAGCACCTTCGCATGTCTGCTGCTGTTATCATTCTCCAAATATCTGCTTTTCCACTTGAGCCCTTGATATCAGCTTCCCATCCTTTCTCCTCTTCCCCTGCTCTCCCTTCCCCACTAGCCCTCAATACTCCATAAATTATTATTGTTCTGTCATATCTTACACTGCCTGACCTCTCCCCCAGCCCACTCCTTTGATGTCTGTCCTCCAAATAGGAGGTTATGTATATATCCTTGCAGTTGGTTCTGTCTCTCTACCCTACCTTCTATCCACCCATCTAATAACTCCAATCTCACCACTGACCCAAGGGGCTCATCTGTTCTGGGTTCCCCATATTTCCAGCTCCCCTCTCTACCAGTGTACCATCTCCAGTCCATCTGGATTTGTAAGGTAGAATTGGGACCATGATAGTTGGGGGGAGAAAGCTTTCAGGAACTAGAGGAAACTTGTTTGCATCATCCCTGCCTCAGTGTACACTGACTGGTCTGTCTCTTCCCCATGACTCCCCTGTAATTGGGTGACCAATTACCCACCAGTGGGCCTTAGGTCCCCAACCTGCTCTCCCCCTCATTTGTAATGATGTGGTTCTTGCTCTTTGATGCTCGACACCTGCTCCCTTTGGCCCCTCTTGATCACATAGGCTGGTGTGCTTCTTCTGTGTGGGCTTTGATGCTTCTGCACTGAATGGCGACTCATGTATCTTCAAGTCTTTGAGGCTCCAGACAATCATTTGGTAGCTGGACACCATCCGTTTCTTCCACTCTGCTTGCCTCTGTATCCATTTGTCTTCAGTGATCCTATCAGGAGTCAATTGATCTACTGATTTTGATTTTTGTAAGTCTGATTTGCTTCTGAGTTGTTCTTTCAGGGCTTGGCATGTTTTCACTCAATGTTCTTTTTCCTGGTCAGTCAGAACCCACTGCACAAATTTCGCTGTGACCCTTTTCATTCCCAAATCTTCTGTTAAAATTTGCTGAATTTCAAAATAGTCCAGATAACTCCTCCATCTCTTCAGTGGTCCTTCATTGTTCTTTGAGTACAAGCACAAGAATTTTGCCATTTTTATCCATTTTGGAAGTTGATGGATGTCCAGAATGAGATTTGTTATCAATCGAAGTTTCACTTTTTTTAAAATGAGAAAACAATTCATACACTTGAGTTTTTCCCATAGCACTGTTATTTATTTATTTTTTTTAGGCATCACTGCCCTCAGGTGGTGGGAGTAGGAGGCCCAGCCTTTGCCCCTGGGAGCTGGAATTGAACCTCCAACCCAGTGGGCCGCAGTCCCGCGCACAACCACTACGCCACCAGGTAGCACTGTTTTTGTAACTGTGTTCTATGGGTTTCCAAGACTGTAACTCTTTTTTTTAAAAAATCATTTTATTGGATGCTCATACAACTCTTACCACAATCCATACATCATCTCAATCACATTTTTACATATGTGGTAATCACTATTTTAAAATTATTTTCTTGGGGGCTGAGCCCCGGTGGCGTAGTGGTTGTGCGCGGGACTGTGGCCCACTGGGATGGAGGTTCAATTCCAGCAGTGGGGCTGGGCCTCCTACTCCCACCACCAGAGAGCAGTGATGCCCACCCAAAAAAAAAAAAGACCAGCCTGAAAATTATTTTCTTGGGCTGAGCCCTGGTGGCATAGTGGTTGTGCGCAGGACTGTGGCCCACTGGGATGGAGGTTCGATTCCAGCTCCACGAAGCAAAGGCTGGGCCTCCTACTCCCATCACCTGAGGGCAGTGATGCCCCCCCCAAAAAAAAATTATTATCTTTCTACTAGAGTTTTTGGCATCAGTTCTTCATCCCTCCCCCCTCACCCTGTCCCTCCTTCGTGAAGTAGAATGCCCCTCCTTTCTCTCATGGAGCAGCTGGTGGTTTTGAAATATAGTCTTGTGGTTTGTACCACTCTGCCACCAGAGCTCCACAATCACACATAAGAAAAAAAGTAAAATAGCAGAAATCTTAAGAAATGAATGGATCTAAGCTCACAACCAGACTTATGTGTCAACACCATCTGATGTAAATAATTTTGCCATCATCTTTCAAGTGGTGCTCTCCCTTCCAAAAATAATGTAAGCTAGATTTTGCCTAAACCTTGGAGTGATTCAGGTGTTTTTTTTGGGGGGGGGGCATCACTGCTCTCAGTGGTGGGAGTAGGAGGCCCAGCCCCACTGCTGGAATTGACCCTCCGTCCCAGTGGGCCGCAGTCCTGCGCACAACCACTATGCCACCAGGGCTCAGCCCGTGAGATTCGTTATCAAATGATAAGCATCAAGATCCTATCAGTAAAATAGAGACTATGAGAAAAATCGAGGACAAATTTCTTCCCCAAATAAATTTCAAGGGAAAGGAGGAAGAGCAAGAAGGTAGAACACCCAAAATAGTTACAAATATCCAAGACAATATCAGTCAGTTAACAACATGTAGATTTTATTTACAAATGTGAAAACAAAATGTCATTTTTTATGAATAATGAATAAAATGTAACATTAAAAATGATTGTTCCTTTTCTTTGTAAAGATGGCATTGTAATTTTTTAAAAGTACCTTTTATTTTTTTTAAGACATATACTTTAGATGGAATGATACAGCTGGAATTTGTTTCTTTTAAACATGGATGGACAGAGTATCCAGATGTTTACCACATCTGTAGCCTGAAGGCGCAACTATGAGAAGGGCCCAAGGAAGAATTTGCAATTTTCAGTGGAAAGCAAATGGTGGTTACTAATTATGATGCCTGTCTTTTGGGATCTGGATTTACTGCACCTTTCTTTATACTAAGATATCAACTGCTAAGATATCAACTGCTTAAGATATATGGCTGTTTATATTCACTCATGAAACAGAGGAGCATGCTGTTTGAAGAAGTCCACCTGGGCACCTGGGCTTTCTCTCCACTGGGCGCTCTTGTAACAAAGCATGGTGAGAATAGGAAAGCATGGGGGGGAGGTCCAATGTGCTTGCACTGGCAGACGTTAGATGAAGGATGTTGTGGGACTGCAGAGCAGGAGATCTGGAGATGGGGGGCAGGCTGGGTATCTGGAACTGGGGGCTCTCTGGAGCAGAGCGCTTGTTTTCCCCAGGCTGTGGATACCGAGCTGAGTCAGCTTTCCAGGATATCCTCAGCTAATGGCAGCAAGGTGACCAACCTGCCGGCCCTTGCATCCCCTTCCAAGTCCAAACATCAGAAGGAAAGCCCTGAGCGTATGGGAAGAGGGGGGAGGGG
This sequence comes from Nesogale talazaci, assembly GCA_004026705.1. Taxonomy (NCBI): domain Eukaryota; kingdom Metazoa; phylum Chordata; class Mammalia; order Afrosoricida; family Tenrecidae; genus Nesogale; species Nesogale talazaci. The sequence goes on along the minus strand of PVJH01025692.1, from coordinate 1,089 downwards.
AGCGGGAGCTGATAGTATGGATGGCAGTATGACCCCACTCAAGGGGCGTGAACAACAGAATGGTACCTGAAGAGATAGTGGATGGAGTAAGATATGACAAAAAGAAATAAGGGTTCCTGGGGGGTTGGGTGGGGGATGGAGGGGATAAAGGGGAACTGATATTAAGGAATCCAAGATGAAAGTGTTTTGCAACTGATTGCAGCAGCAATGGTACAACACTTCTTTATGTGAATAAACTATGAAAAGTTATGTCGTTTATAAGAAAGAACTCCCAATAAAAAGATATATTTTTTAAAAGTCCAACCTCTGAAAAAAATGGGTCAAACTCAATTGAACTTATGTAGCATACAGGATATGTTTGTAAATAATTATTTTACATTAAAAAAAATGTTGCGGGCTGAGCCCCGGTGGCATAGTGGTTGTGTGCGGGACTGCGGCCCACTGGGTTGGCAGTTCAAATCCAACAGCAGCTCTCCAGGAGCAAGGCTGGGCCTTCTACTCTCACCAGAGGGCAGTGATGCTCCCCCCAAAAAAGTTGCTATTTAATGTGCCCAGGGTGTGGTGTCAGAGAAGCACCCGAAGCGTGAGCAGTGTGTAGTTGGCACTCCCAGAGATATCTGTCGTCTGTCTTCTGCTAGAGTCTCCTCGCACCTTTTCAGCTCAGAGCAAGGGCCAACCTGACTGCAGCTCTCCTGAGATGACCACGCAGCCAGACCACAACCTGGAGAAAATTGTGAACAAAGCAGAACCCATGGAGCCATGCTTCCCAATGACCTCACACTCCTGCAAGGCTGCATGAGGGCCCTGGGCCTGCTCATGAGGGGAAAGAGAAGGCCAGCAAAGAAACCAGCAGCAAGAAAGAGTGCCAGTGATGACTGCAAATCAACTAGAAAATCATGGAAGTTTCCCACAAACTTTTTTTTTCCCCCACAAACTTTTTGAAGCCTCCTAGTATATCTATCACCCAACTTTTGCCTGGACAGTTATTTCCAAGTTTCAGACTTATTGACACCAGTTACAAGAATCTATTGGCAAGCTAACAATCTATGTTCCATGTAGTTTTTCCCTCACCCCACTCCTCAGCCCCCA